>BTPH01000037.1:955713-974632 GCA_036245725.1 Mrakia hoshinonis
GGGAAAGAAGACGTACGATCTCTTCCTCCACGTAGCCGAGGATACCTCCCTGGAGATACACAAGAGATCAGAGTGTCAGTAAGGGACAAGAAGGCGACGAAAGAGCGGAAGAACTGACCTCCTCCCAAGCCTCCCGCATCACGGCTGCCGAGAGCTCTTCCCCGTCCTCCGTTCCGCCTTTGGGTAACTGACGCCGGATGAGAAAAGCACGACCCTCGTCAATTGCAGATGCATGCAAAGGCTAGATGATCTGGGCGAACGTACTGTCCATCGCCCGTGCTTCTTCTGCTCGTCCGAGACCGGTCACACGAGCAAAGGCGTTGAGTCGTGTGAGCTCACCACCTCAGCTCCGCGCTCGTCCAGCCCATGGTCCAGTCGACTCACCCTCGAGGAGATCAAAAGCACACAGCCAGACGCGAGATCATACTGTCGTGCGCGTGAACGTTCACCCATCAGTCCCAGTCTTTCTTATCAAGCTGCCCGGGTGAGATGTCGACTGACCGGCACCGCACACGCGATCGTCCTCCTCTCTCCCTCTCCCCTCTCGGCCTTCTCCAACCCGTCATACGCCGTAGGCGTGTACCCGTCCACCGAACTCGCAGAGTACGACGAGCTCGAGTAGGCGTGGTCGTGTTCAAAGTTGTCGGACCCGTTGCCGGAGGAGGACATCGCTCTACTGCTTGGACTGGGGGCGTCAGGCTTGGTGAGACGGAGGAACGAGGTCGGACGAGCAGGGCGATCAGAACGTGGTGTGTGTGTGTGTGAAGGTTGGGGTTAATTGAAGGGTAGCATGGTTGAGGGAGTTCGGGCTTGGTGTTTGGCCAGGGAGAGAGAAGGAGAAGGGTGATGTGGAGGAGGGAGGGAGGTCGTGCGAGCTCCAAAGAACGTGCGCCGTGCATGACCGCTTTCTTCGGGCTCTGTTGCATTCAACTCGAAGTGAGGGTAGCAGATAGATACAGACATCAGATTTCGACGGTCTGAAATTTTACCGATCGTTCCAGCCAGGGCTTTGTCTGCAGCGAAGAAGAGACGTGACGATAGAAGTCGATCAGCAACCGACGCGCGAATGTCCGTGACAGGATGCAAGAAGGCTCACCTGAGGCTTTCTACCGTTGAGGCGCGAGCGCACCCGCCAGCTGGAAGATGATCAGGCCGGCGACGGCCAGGGCTGCGGGAGAGGAGAAGAGAGCGCGTCAGCCAGATGAGAAGTCGCGAGCAGAGAGGTGGCGGAGACGTACTGAAGCCCGAGATCTTCTCCGGCACGGTGTGGAAGTACATCGCCGTTTTGCCTATGGAGGAGAAGCGTGGTGGCTTGTGAGATGTCGGGCTGAGAAGCATGCACGATGACGGCCACTCACTGAGGATGAACACCCAGAGGCCCGCGAGGCCGAAGCCGTGAACTCCTGTGATCTTGTGCGCCAACGGGAGATCATCAACGCCGCCCTCGAGGAGAATCATGATCGTCGGGAGCGTCTGGTCGACAAGGAGAAGAGTCGAGAGTGTGAGGAGGAAGACTGCACCAGGCAGAGCGAAAGACGGGTCAGCACCATCTTGATCGGCTCCGTCCAGGCCCGTCAGCCGCTTCGACTCACCATGACCACTGATGTCGTGTCCGCCGGACCACCTCGCGTGAAGCCTGTGGTGCTTCTCTCCCTCGACCCATCCAGGGAACAGCGCGGGGAACGTTGTCGGCGTGACGGGCTTCCTCGCCGAGCAGTACTCTGCCGGGACAGTCATGAGCATGACCTCCTTCGCGCCTGCACCGTACGAGTTGTGTCCCACCACTACTGCACTCTGCGCGGTGCACTCGACTGCTCCGCACATCTCGACGGGCAGCTGGATGGAGCACTCTCCGCCCGACCAGACCATCGTCCGCTCGAACAATCCCGGTCCAGCGAGCCAGATGGTGAGGACGATCCAGAACGTCGTTGCGGCGAGGTACTTGGCCAGACGAGGGATAGTTGGCAGGTACGACTTGGGCAGCCGAGGGAGGGGTTGCGAGTCTGGCTTGCGAGTGGATTTGGACGAGAGCGAGGTCGGCTTCGGGGGCGGGGCCGGAGCCGAGGCGAGGCCGAACGGCAGAGACGAGAGGAAGCCAGGTGTGGTGATGAGATGGAGAACGAACGCAGCCGTCGTCCAGGC
Organism: Mrakia hoshinonis; assembly: GCA_036245725.1. Taxonomy (NCBI): domain Eukaryota; kingdom Fungi; phylum Basidiomycota; class Tremellomycetes; order Cystofilobasidiales; family Mrakiaceae; genus Mrakia; species Mrakia hoshinonis. The sequence goes on from BTPH01000037.1 coordinate 957,856, forward strand.
CCAGGCCTGTTTGGCGAACCTGAGGCGACAGGAGCGTACGCGAGGGAGAGAAAGTCAGTCGGGTGAGCTCGCGCGTCATGCGTCATTCGGCTTGCCGTCCAGCCCCAGCTTGCACCATCTCGACAGACCTCTTGGCGAAGCGACCCAGAACGCGAGCAAGACGGGTAGACTGACAGCTGGTTGAACACGTTCCCCTTCTGGGCAAAGTATGACGACGACTGAGGCAGCGACGAGGGCGGCAGGTCTCCTGCGGTCACAGACGCCGCCGACGGGCTCGGACTGGTCGCTAGGCTATGCCATGAACTGTAGAGCGTGCCATGAGCGACAATCGCACCCACAAACAGGAGGGTGATCTGCAGAAATGTCAAGCAAAGGGTCAGCCCAAATGTAGGCAAGGCAGTCGCTGATGCTCTCCGAGCGTCTTCGCAGGGCCAACAAGCCTTGCCAGGCCACTGGGGAGCTTGTGCACCTCGTCCAGTTTCGCCCGCACAACTGCAAGAGGCGCTCGGGTGGAGTGTTAAGCTGCTGTACTCACGAGCTGAGACTGGGAGATGAACGAGACCGGCGACTGGGGGAAGATGGCCGGCAGCTCGGCTGTCGAGGGACGACCGGGAGACGTAGGCGGCGAGGGCGAGCTTTCGACTTCAGGTGGGGTCACCCGAGCAGAGGGGTTCGCTTTGGCTCTTGATCGTGTTGTTGCTGAGCTCATGGTGGTGGTTTGGGCTTTAGCCTCGTCAGGAGGTCAGCTTCGAGACGAAGCTCGCGCCGGTCGGACTCGCTCAAGCTCACCACCACCGCCCACACCGCAACTCGCCTTTACACACAAGAACTCCTTTCCTCTCTTCCCACGCGACATCGCACACAACACATACTCGCATCGTCGAGAGTTCTCTCCGCCAACAGCGATACACGCTTCCCGACCCCTCCAGCTTTCCCCCCGCCTCCCTCTTGTCCCGATGTCTGCCGAGGCCTCTTCGTCCCGGACACTCCCCTCCGCTCCAGGGTCGGCCTTCTCGTTCGAGACAGCAGACCTGATAGAAATCCTCGAGGATCTCTCAACGTTAGTGTAGTCTGTCAGAGATGGACGAGACTCGACGGTCGCTCGCCTGGTCGAGCTGACCTCGCCTCCTCTGCCCCTTTCCCCTTTGTGTCGCCTAGCCGGTTCATCCTCAACCTGCCAGAGTCCGAGTCCGAGTCGATCCCTCGGTTGTGCTTCCAGGTTGAGCAGGCGTACTGGTTCTACGAGGACTGGGTCCGGGACAGCCAGCCGAACCTGCCGTCGTACACGCTCAAGCGGTTCTCCGAGATCTTCTTCAAGGTCTGCCCAATGCTGTCCAAGTGGTCAGACAAGCACGAGAGACTGTTTCTCGAGTTTATGCGCTACAAGTCAAGAGTACCCGTATGCGGAGCAATCATGATCAACGAGACATGGGACAAGGTACGCTCGCACCAGGAGGAGCGCGGAGATGGTCGAGCTCAACAGACCCGACGCGAGCTCACCTTTCCTTCCTCCTCCTGTCCGCGTCCACCAGTGCATCCTCGTCAAGGGATGGAAGGGAAACTCGTGGTCATTCCCGAAAGGAAAGATCAACCAGGACGAGGACAAGCACATCTGTGCCATCAGAGAGGTCAGTCCAGACCGCCAACTTCGACGCGCTCGAGGCTTCAGCCTGGCGGCCTCATCTTCAGTAGGCCAGGCTGGATCCCCGCGGCGGATGAGAACGGCGGTAGACTGACCCTCGTCGGTCCTATCTCGGTTCTACTCCATAGGTGCTCGAGGAGACTGGCTGCGACCTGATCCATCTGCTCAAGCCTGGGGAGGGCAACTTCCAGGAGACGACCATCCAGGACCAACGCATCACCCTCTACTTTGTCCCCAACGTACCCGAGGACTTCCCGTTCAAGACGCAGACGCGCAAGGAGATTGGTGCGATCGAGTGGTTCAAGCTGTCGGACCTGCCGACATGGAAGAAGTCAAAGACGACCGCTGCACCCAAGCTCGTAGGAAAGGGGAAATTCTACATGATCCTCCCATTCATCCTGTGAGCTTCAAAAAGTACGAGCAGCTCTGTACACACAACTGAGCTGACCTGGCCGTCGTCGTTTCCATCTGCAGCGAGCTCAAGAAGTTTGTCAAGGCGAACCGTCCATCAAAGGGATCGCCCGTGCCCACACCAGCCCTTACTTCCGCCGAGCCTACACCCGTCGACGAGGAGCCGCCCATCGAGATTGACATCAGCAGCACACCTGTGCTTCTGCCCGAGTCGCCTGCGCAGCTGCGAGAGGCGCCGGTGCCGTTGTCGGAGCTGGACGAGCTGTTCGCGCGGTTCTTGTCGAGCGAACGAGACGATCCGTCGAGGAGCTCGAGCGCAGCACCGACTGTCGAGTCAGAGACAGATGGAGACGATGAAGAGGAAGGCACCGTGATGGGCACGACCGAGGCTGTTGAAGACGAGAAGCCGCCGACGAGATCGATCCTCGACGAGATGTTTGGAGCCCTCACGATGCCGACCGGTGAGCACTCGTTCGCTCAGAGACCGAGCACTTCTGTTTCAGTACTGACACACAGGCACCCTTTGCAGCCCCGCCCCAACCTCCTCCGTCCGCTCAGTCTGCACCTCCGCCGCCGCACCCAAACTTCCTTCCGCAAGGACCCGTCTCTCAACCCCGACCTCATCCTCCGCAGAGTGCACAGCTGCTGTCTCTGTTCAGCAATCTGCCTCCTCACCAGCAGATCCCTCCGTCTCACCAGCAGTCTCGACCGCCTATCAACGCGAGTCTGCTTGCACTGCTCAACCCGGCCATCCCTTCGCCCGCGCTTCACAACCCTTCGCCCATGTTCCATCAACACGCACCCCGCCCGCATCCAATGCAGCAGACGCATCAACAGCACCATCAGCAGCAGCAGTTTACTCAGCCGCCGACCCGGTCGCCCGTCGTTCCGAATCAGCAGCAGACGCTGCTCGCCATGTTTTCGCCCGCCCAGTCTCGCCCGGTCCCCGTCGCTGGATCGACCGGTGGATCTGCTCCGATGGACGAGAGCGAGAAGAAGAAGGAGAGACAGATGGCGCTGCTCGCGATGATGGACGCGTCGCTGTCGTCGGGAAGCGCTCCCCAAGCCATGGCCAACGGGAACGGCAACGTGCGATCACCAATGGTCGCACCTCAGCACCCTCAGCACCCTCAGCAACCGCTCTACCAATCCTCCGCTCAGTCGCCCTACATGAACCAGCAGATGCCGGTCGGCCAGTCACCCTACGCGACCCATCCCCGACCAGGACCGTCCCCGGGCGTCAACGGCGGTGGAGGGCCCCCCTTCCCGAACGCCGGGCGACCAGGCCCACCTTTCCCGATGAACGGCAACGGCCAACCAATCATGCCTGGATCTGGGCCAGGCGCCTTCGCTCCTCCTCCCTTCCCTAACTTCCCACCCGGCGGGGGACCCCCTCCCGGCGCGTTCCACAATGGCGCACCCAACTACCCAGGCCATCTCCCCAACGGCCTCGGAGGACCCCACCACGCTCCTCCTCCTCCTCTTCCCGGTATGCGACCCCCGTTCCCGCCTCAGGGACCGAACGGGATTGCCAACTACCCAACGACGGGTCCGCCCCTCCCTGCGGGCGAGCGGGACCCGTTCAAGATTGATCCGTCGCTGGCGATGAGGCAGCCGCCGATCGAGATCAACCATCCGAAACCGCAGTCGATGACGAACCATGCCGAGAACCTGTTGGGGATGCTCAAGGGAGGAGGGGGAAGTGGTGTGGCGGTAGGAGGGAGGGTGGCGGATGTGAGGAAGCCGGGGTATCCGTCGGGAGTGAGTCTGTGACGCGTTTTCGTTGACTGATTATAAACTAGGCTGACCTCGCTCCCTTGTCTTGTCCTCTCGTCCGCAGAGTCCGGCTGTGGGAGGGAGAGGTTGAACGGCGGTAACGACTTGAGTAGAGAGATGAGCCAGGAGGGCTTGGAGGTACGAGGCCAGAGCGAAGACGGAGTGCAGACGATGAGGCCCAAGTGGGACGATTGCGTACATAGTGACGAGCCTGTTTGGGAGCGAGTGCGGAGCGGGGTCAGTAACGGGGTCATCGAGGGTGAAGACATGTGGTACGCAGGCTTGTCGATAGGGATGATGCTGAGGAGGAGAGGTTGTATCACCGAAAGTAGTGACCGAAAGACTTGGTGATCGTCCGACGAGGTGCATGCTGGGTCTCGAGAGCCCATCAGGAGAGGTCCGATCAGCCCGAGCTCAAGGCGAAACCGCTCGAGCTCACCACTCAGGCTCCTTCCTCCTTCTGCTCCTCTCTCTGACTCCCACACGCACCCTCCTGCTCATCTTGAAGCATGTCAGCATCCCGTCGCCAAGCCTCAAAACCTGTATATCGAGCCGTGCGTTTCTCTGTCTCTCATCCTCTCCCAGCTGCCGTCCTCACTCTTGTCGAGCTCAAGCTCACCTCCCTCCCTCCCTTGCTCCGTCCCCACGCTCGATGTGCTCTGATCCACCCAGGACGGCTCCTTCATCTCCAAAACCGCCGGGGACGTCTCCGGCCCCGGTCTCTGGGTCACCGGCGTCCGAGGCCGTGAACGTATCTGCGTCGCCGAGACCTACGAGGTTCTCGAGGGGGTGCGTCTTGTCCCTCATACCCACACCTTGCCCGTCCCTCTCCTTCCCAGCTCACCTCACCCTTCTCTTTGTTGGTGGATCGTGGGACGCAGCTGGTAGAAGAGCTCTACCCCGGTGCTCAAGTCGAGTACAGGAAACAGAAGGACGCGTGGAGGAACGCTCAGCTTGCTGAGGCGGGAGGTAAGGAGGGGGAGGGAGAAGAAGAGGAGGAGGAGGAGGATATCGAGAAGCAGGTAAAGAAGGAGTTGGAGGGACTGAAGGTGGCCAGGAAGGGGAGGACGAAGAAATTGGCGAATCTGATTGGTGAGTCGACAAGAAGAGAGAGGACGCAAGACGTGCGCTGATTCAGGATCCCACTACGTCTGCGTACGATGGCGCATAACAGTGAACCATCAGACGCATATCGACTGCAGTGAGTCTTGTCTCGCTTGACATCTGTAGAATGGTCTGCAACGGCTATCGTCGAAGCGCCCTCGCTGACCGTCTGTCCCTGCCCCCCTTCNNNCCCCTCTGTGAACTCGCAGTCATGTTCTTCTCCCTTCTTCCTCCTGTCGATCCCGTTGCGGTCACGCTCCGCCTACTCGCCAAGATCCAGGAGACTGGGTTCTCGGGTCTTAAGTACGTCGTCTTGCCTTCCTCCATCTTCCCCCCGTCAGACTACGCCGAGCGTCCGCTGACCTGGTCGCTCGGAATCACGCAGATACGTACAACGCCTCACACCTTCCACTCATTCCTGCCCCGCAACACTAGAGGACATCGTCACTCTCGTTCAGACCAAGCTCTACCCGCCTGTCTTTTCCCAAGGACGGCCGATCAAGGTCAGTCTTTTTCCAGGGCCTCTGCTTTCGCCAAGTTTTTTCAGCTCGAGACGCTCGGACGAGTCTTTTACAAACGCCATATCCGACGTATGTACTGACTGACACCCTCTATCTTGGGCTCTTGTCCCGCGCGTCCCGCAGTTTCGCGTCCTCCATCACTCGGTGCACAACGCCTCCCTCGACCGAGACGAGCTCATTCGCACCCTCGCGACCTCGGTCCCGCAAGACCAAGGGCACACCGTCAACCTCAAGGAGGGCGAGGCAGACGTCATCATCAGCGTTCGCTTGCTTCGGGTCAGTTCAGCTGCCTTCTCTCGACTCGAATCGACTCTCAATCGTTGTCTGCCTCAAACCATACGTTCTTGCTGACTGGTCGTATCTTCTTTTTGCGCCACTCGCTTTGCAATACAGAACGTTGCTTCTCTCTGTCTACTGCCAGGCAAGGAGTACATCGACCTGCTCAAGTTCAACGTCCCGGCTCTGACCGCGAGGACGAGGATCGAGCAATCGAACGCGACCTCTGGCGGGCGAGCCGGCTCAGCGGCAGAGGCGAAGAAGGCTGCTGCAGGCACGACTGGTGGTGCAGTTGCGGAGCAGGGGATGGACGGGGTCGAGAGCGAGAGTGTCGGACCGAGGAGTGCAACACAGACAGCCGACGCGGAGATGAGCGGGGGGACGTGATATGTACGACCTTCCTTTCCCAGTCACGACCCATGGGCCGAGTGAGAAAAAGAGAAAGTATATTGAGAGAGAGAATGAGAAAGAAAGGGAAACCCATACAAGAAAAGAAAAAAACACCGTCTTCAAACCCAAAACCCAACCTCCCCTCCATCTCCCCCCTCTCTAGTCACTAAATCTCCCCCCTATCCCTCCTCGCCTCCCGTTCCCTCCTCTCCTTCATCGACTCATACATCGCCTGCCCCTCTCCGGGAGCCTCAAACTCGTACCTCTCCTGCCTCTGTCGCTCCTCATGACTCATCGTCGCCATCTTGGCCATCTGGTCGTTGTACTCCTGGGCGAGGTACTTGTTCTTTTGGATCCGTTCGGAACGCATGTCGGGGGTTCCGGGTGGGGGGATCTTGTATTTGAGGCGTTCGAGGTCGTGGAAGCCGAAGGACTGCAGAACGCGAGGAGGAGGGGGGAGGGGGTGAGCGGGGCCAGCTGAGGCGGACGGACGAAGGCGGCGAGCTCCCGCCTGGCTAGTGCCAGTGGGCTGGCTGAGAGAGAGAAGCGGCCGTACCTCGTGAGTTCTGAGCATCTTGAGGTACTGTCTGACGAGCGGGTTGCACGTCTCTTTTGCGTTCTCTCCCTCTGATCGGATGCAGTAGGTCATGGCCTCGCGGACCCACTCAATCTCCTGCTTGCGGATGTGCCACTCCTGACCGAACAGCATTCGGTCGATCGACATCGCTGGGTCGTGGACAGATGAGCATGGTAAGAGGGCAGGGATGGCGAGTGGTGGGTGGTCAGAGTGATGGGTCGGACGCAGATGCGGGGAGAGGGGGGAGGAAGGGAGGAGAGGTCAGCTCGAGCGTGCAGGACGAGCGAAGAGAACAGAAGACGGACGGACCCTGGATGAGTCGGGCGGGAGGGATCTCATCCTGCGTGCCCAGTTCGTTGATCATCTTGGCGAGCTGCAGAGGAGGTGGGTTCGCAAACGGCGGGTGTGGGCGACGGAGGAGGGTGGGGGGAGAGATGGGGGGATCCCTGGCCCCCACGCAGGCGAGAGGCGGAGAAGCGCGAGCTCGCCAGAGAGACACCAGCAGATGCATGTTCTCGGACAAGATGACTTCTCTCTGTACGTTCAGAAACGACGTCATCAGAAACGGAGAAACTTTTGCTGTCCTTAGCTTGACGGAGGTCAGTACCGGCTGGTGGAGGGTCGGGCCGGCGAAAGTCGCCCGTTTGAGGTGAATGATGAGCCTCCACTCGATCTGGCCGCGAACCACGACCATCTCACCCACAAGGACATCCACCAGCTCAGACCTCTCAGCTTAACGATCACAGAGATGACCTCGCAAACTCAGCAGAAGCCCACGGGCATCGCCATCCTCGGTGAGTCCCGCCTCGCGCCCTCCCCTGACGAATGTCGAGCTCGCCCTCGCCCTCTATGGACACTCCACAGACCTAAAACAACCACTGACACCTTGAATCCGGTCGTTCTCTCCTCTCAAGGTGCCGGTCTCTTCCCGACGACCGCCTACCTCCCTTCTCTGCTCCCTCACAAGTCCCTCTTCTCCCTGAACGCCGTCTATTCTCGCTCGACCTCGTCCGCCGAGTCGCTCGCCAAGGCCTACTCGGACGCCATCTCGGACCTCGACCTCGCCAGCATCGGCGTCTACTCTGATGCTGCCGACAAGGACGGAGGGCTGGACGAGCTGCTCAAAAGGAAGGACATCGAGGTCGTCCTCGTCGCCCTGCCCATCACAAAGCAGGCAAAGTTCATCGAAAAGTGCTTCGAGGCGGGCAAGCATGTGCTCAGGTCCGTCGGAGGATCCACTTTGGCCAACGATGACCTAGCGTAACTGACACTAGCTTGCTCGGACGGATCGCAGCGAGAAGCCGGTCGCGAAGGACGTCGCGGAGGCCAAGGAGCTCATCCGCTTGTACAACGACAAGTACAAGTCCAAGGGCATCACCTGGAGGGTCGCAGAGGTACGTCATGACTCTGACCGTGCGACGTGGTTGACGCCTCATGTCATGGGAGCTCACCTGAGGCTCTTCTCTGCCGCAGAACTGGGAGCGCGAGCCCGTCTTCCTCGCCGCCTCCAAGATCTTGGCCGACAAGGAGCTCGGCGAGCTTCAGTCGTTCGCGTGGAACTCTACCACCAGAACCGAGGAGGGAAGCAAGTGGCAGGCAACCAGCTGGAGGACCGTGAGTCTGTGCACGCCATCTTATCACGACATGCAGCTGACCCCCTCTTCTGCTACAACTCTGTGTCACTTCCCCCCGAGACAGAAACCCGAACACCAAGGAGGTAGGTCTAGGTCTTTTGCACCCAGCAATGACAAAGGCTGACATCGAATCCCCCGTTCTCATCTTCAGGCTTCATCCTCGATGCCGGTGTCGTTCGTCCCATCCATCAGCCCCGTGCTCTCTCAACGTCATCTTCTGTCGCTGACCCAACCGCCCTTGCATCCTATCGCAGCACGAGTCGGCTGCCATCCGGGTCCTCCTCAACGCCGCGGGCCACACCCCGTCGACCATCACAGCGCACACGTCCCTCTCGCTACCGTACCTCACCCCCTGCGACACCCTCTCGGCCGTCGTCACCTGCGCGCCCCTCCCCACGTCTCCCTCTCTCCTCTCCGAGGGCGTCCTCCCTCCGGCCAACTTCCAGCCCGCCGAGCCCGCAACGGAGATCAAGCTCTCTCGCCCCTCTGGCGAGCCCGTCGATCTCAGATCGCTCGCGGCTGAAGCGACCGCGCCGCTCAACTCGACGATCAAGGGAACGTTCCGACTGACGTTCTCGGCGCCTGTCGGCTACACCCAGAAGGCGCCGCTGTTCGAAGGATGGTTTGAGAACGGGTGGATGGAGATTGGAAGGGGGGCTGAGGGAGGGGGGTACACCCTTCGGACGTTCGATGCACAGGGGAAGCTGAGGGAGGAGGAGCAGAGGTTTGAGACTAGGGGAGTGGAGGGCGAGATGGGGTGCTTCTTTGAGATGATCAGGGGTGGGGAGGACCAGGGAGCGGGGAGGTTAGAGGAGGCGACGCTGAGGGATTTGGTGTTTATCGAGGCGGGGCTGAAGAGTGAGGGGAGGGAGGTGGGGTTGGAGGAGTTGGGGAGGATCTGAAGTGGGAAGACGAATGGGGGAATGGAGCAGGAAGAGAAAGCCCGAGGAGGAGCAGTCGATCTGAAGGGGAAGAAAGGGTGGCGAAGTGACGACTCTTTCTCCTTTGACCATTCCGTCTCGATCTATTCGATATTATGCACAGCCGTAACGTCAAACGAGCCATCAGCATGATTGCAAGGAAGAGCATAGCACATCATCACCCCAGACGCCTCGGCGAACCTAGCTCTGCAGCCTACTCAACGCCTCCGGGTTCACCTGTCCCATCAACGGCCCCACCTGCCCCGCCACGCCCGCCAACTGCGTCCTCAGGTACGCCTTCTCGTCTCCTCCGGGCAACCACGCCACCGGGTCCTCCTTCTTTGCCTCGGACGCTCCCAAGCGAGCGAACGACGCCTGGAAGCCGGCTCCGTCTTCCGGGTCGACGAGGCCAGAGATGTCGTCCTCGGCGATGGCGGTTTGGGCGGTGAGGTCGACGGGGAGGAGGATGAGCGCGAGGAGGGAGTCAAGGGTCGTCGGCCTGTGAGGGAGAGGGGCAAAGAAGGGTTGGGGGTGAGTTTGAGGGGGAAAGGGGGAAGAGGAAGGAAGAAGGACGAACCATGACTTTGCGAGCGGCTCAGAGATCATGGATTGAGACTGGGTGAGAAGCTTGGTCATTCCGACGGCAACGACCTTGCGGTCGCGGACGGGGATCTTGACGACCTGAGGGAGAACGATGCCCTGCAGGATGCCGCCGAAGATTCTGCAAGCGCAGCGGAAGAGAACAACGTCAGTCTCAAAAGTAAAAGAGAGGAAGGGATAAAAGTGGAAAGAAGACTGACCCAGGCTGGACTGCCTCGTACTGGGAGATGACAAAGTCGGGGGTGATGCCCTCCTTCTCGATCGCGAGGATGTAGCAGAAGAAGTACACGAAAGAGTAGACAAACGAGGGCGTCTTGGACGACTGCAGTCGGGTCGAGAGGAGGACGAGGATCGTGCGGATGTACTGCTGGAGCGCAGACCTGAAGAAAGGGAATGCACGAGGGCCGTCAGTCTCAACTTCGATCATCTGACGCAGCAAGGACAGACGATACGTACAGAGGCACGCTCTCGAACAGCGCCTGCAGAAGCGCAAACCCGTGGACGTCGTTGATGTTGCTTCCGATGAGCTTCTGGAACACTCCGAGCAAGCTCTGGACCTGGTTGTTGGCCACAATCTGGGGAGCTCCTCGCTTGAGAAGCGCCTTCCACAGTCGGACGAGCGCGGGCACGTTGCCTCGCTGCTCCCAGAGCGACGCTGTGAGGAGCGGGCCGAGCAGGTTCGAGTATGCCTCGGGCAGGGCGGTCGGCGAGTGAAGTTCGAGCAGCTGCGAGAGGATCTGGAACACGTAGGGGACAAACTCTGCATCGCGGGAAGGAGATGGACGATGGTCAGAAACGTGCCGGGAGCGGGGGCGACAGGACAAAGATCACGACGCACCGACAACATCCTGCTGGAGGATGGTCATGATGGGTCCGAACAGCTCAGACTCAAACTGCTCAAGCGTGGACGGGGTTCCCTCGGCGACAAAGCGGATCAGAGCCGAGACCGACTCGAACGTGTACTGGTTGAACTTGGGGTTGCTGGGGTTCTTGGACGTTTGGCCGATGATGCCAACGAGGTGCTGGAGGACGACCTGGAACACGGGCGTGAGCGACTGTCGAGCGGTCAGGACGACTCGCATGACGCCTGTGGAGAAGAGAGCGGTAGAGTCAGCTCAGCAGGGTGTGGTGAAGCGCTGTCGTGCTCACATCGCATGAGGTAGTCGTTCTCGGCCATCTTCTCGGGCGTCTGTCCTCGCTCGATGTTGGTGAAGAGAGCCATGAGGATGTCCTGCGCGAAAGGTCGGATGTCGGCCTGCGAGAACCTAAAAGTGAGAGAAGAGTCGATGATCAGCGATCGAGCGAGTCCCAGGGACATCGGACGGCCCGGACTCACTGAGCCTGTCCGTTGACCTTGATGAAGAGGATCCTCTCGATCGTGGTGGCGGCGTAAGAGTAGACGACGTAGTTTGAGGACGAGAGGTGTTGGATGAGGAGGGGGAGGACCGAGAGCAGCTGCTCCTTTGTGAGCTGGTTTCGGAACGTGTGCAGGAACTTGATCGCGTCCACCAGCAGGAACGGGTTGACGCTGCCCTCGGCTCCCTGGAGGTCGGCGAACACGTTTTGCGAGAAGAAGTCGACAACGTCGACGAGCACGTTTGTCGAGGTGACTCCGTGCTGCATCGTCGCTCCCCTCGAGGCGATCGAGGTGAGCAGGTAGATGGCCGTGTCCTTGAACTTCCAGTTGGCAGCAGGGTTGGCAGCGTACTGCTGCAGGTAGGCGTCGATGTACCGCTTGACGATGGCGGTCACCTCGGTCTCAAACTGCTCCATCAACGCCCGAGTGAAGTCGGTCGCGGCTTGTCGCCGGGTGTCGCTCTCTACAGATCCAAAGTCCGGATCAGTAAACGTCACGTCAGAGGGATAGTAGTAGAAACTGGACGGACCGGTCGAAGGCTCGAGGTCGGTTCGAATGTACTCGATCGGATCGTCCTCGAACATCTCCTCAGTGTGGGCTGAGGTGAGAAATAAATTTCGGGTCAGCGCAGACTAGTGGTCGACTCGTAGGTAGGTGTACTCACTCCTGAGCTGCATGTTAGGCAGGACGATCATCTCGAGGAACCGCTCGAGCGTTCCCTGCTGCTCAAACATGGCCGAGTGGTCGTTCTTCCTGACGACGACCCCGAGGAAGCCGAGCGCCTTGCAGACGAGCACATCCTCCCGAGTCGTCTCGGACGACGCCATTCGCGGGTCGGCGAGGAACTCCCAGACCGACTGCACGAACGGCGTGAGGTACTCTCCGGTGAACACGTCCGCATAACGAAGCGTGAACAGCTCGAGGATCGAGCAGATCTGCGCTCGGATCTTCTGCAGAGGTCCAGGAGTCGCATCGTCGTCCTGAGAGTCGAGGTGGAAAGCACCGAGCTCAATGTCAGCACGACGAGGGCAGCGCGGGCTAGGTCAAGACTAGAGGATGCAAACTCACGTCGCCTCGAAGCTCCTCCCGGTCCCAGCGGAGGTACTTTCCGAGCAGTCCAGGGTCACCGGCTCCCGGGTTGCCGAAGAAGAGGGCCATGTTGTCCTCGAAGAACTCTGGCAGGTCCTGGGCGTTGAGGTCGTAGAACAGCTGCAGCAGGAGCACGAGCGTCTGCGCCAGCTGAGGAAGCGTCGCGGTAGGCGGTAGTTGGGACGCAGGAAGGGACAGAAGCTGATCCGTTCGCTGCAGAACGGCAGAACATGAGAGGCGAGGGATTGTGTCAGATCGCGAGTGCAAACGATGACGATCTGTCGCGTCTGCTCGAGCAAAGACGGCTGAGAGGATTCGGACGAACCTTGAAGAGCTCCAGGTAGGGACCAGTGAATTGAGAAAGCACGAGCAGGATCTCCGAGTAGAGTCGGTCCGACTTGAACTGCGACTTCCATCTGGATGCGACAGCAGAGGGAGACGCTGATGTCAGCGAGCAGGTCGGAGGAACGCGGACCAGAGGAGGAAGAGACTCACCGCCTGAAGATGGAGTGAGCAGTCTGCAGCACACCGACGTTGATCGAGAAGTTGTCCGCAGAGATGGAAGACACGAGTTGCTGAGAGATCACAAGCGAACGGGTTAGTCAGCAACGCTCGAAAGGACATCCGGTGGAGCTCGAGCGAGATGTTGAGCTCGACCCAGACCGAGGAGGTCAACGATGCTCCTAAACTGGACTCACTCCGACGAGACCCTCCCACTGATCCGGGAAGTCAAGCTCGGCGACAGCAGCGACAGCCTCTCCAACCTACAAACGCAAAGATGAATGCGAACGTCAGCTTTCGGCGAGGCGACATCTGGGCGTCAAAGGGGAGGTCGCGAGGTTGAATGAACTCACCTGAGCCTGAAGCCGTGCGAGTTGCGGGGTCGAGAGCGAGATCATGACGGGTACGAGCTGCTCCTTGATCGCTTGCCGGTCTGCGAGTGAGGGCAGCAGCGGCGTCGTCTCCTGAGCGGGCAAGCCCCATCGTCCGGCGAGAGTGGAGGGAAAGAAATCAGCGTCGAGCTCACCTCGTGTCCTTCCCCTTCCCAGACTCGGGACTCACCTCCCCCCACATCTTCTTGACCGCGTTCTTGAAGTAGATACCAGCCGCAAGTCTGATTTCCATGGGCGCCTCTCCTGCACCCTGGACGATCGACAGCACCGAGAGCAGGAAGCCGGGCACAGACTCGTGCTCGACGAGATGTCGCTCAGCACCCCGACGCGTCTGAGGATCAGATGACAGAGACTGAGACAGCAGAGGGAGGAGGGTGATGGTGTCCATGATGGACAAGGCAGAGGCGAGGGTGGAGAAGGGATGGGAAAACTGGTGTGCAGGTGATGGGGTTAAGGGCAACCGGAGCAAGAGGTCAAGCTCACGACTGAAATCAACAGCCTCCCAACCGACGCGACGCTGCACTCCACAAAGATGTACGAAAGGCTCGAGACATTCTCACAGAGCTTCAGCTATACGATACAGTTCTTCCGAGGTCCACGAACTATGGCCTACGAACTCGGACCCGGTTAGTAGCTCGTCTCGAGCTGCGGACTGGCTCGTCGCTGTCCCCCGCCTGACCCGAGACGAGACGAGGTCAACGCCATCACACACCTCGAACCAACCCACCTGACCCCCAGACCAGCCCATTTCAGCCCACACACATCACCCCCTCCTGCCCTCGCTCGACGATAAGCCCTCCACCCAGCAAGAAGCGGAAGATGAGGTGAGTCCCGTCTGTCCCACCACCGGGATGAGCTCCCCCCCCCTCGGCCCTTGCTTGCTTCCCTCCCGCTCCCTCGTCAGAGACCAGTCTAGACAGTCAGCATACTGACCCTACGCTCCCCTCTCCTGTGCGCCTGCTCTTCTGCATCTACATCTCGTCTCCTCCGCCGCCCTCCTCGACCTTTGCCCCCTCGTCGGACGATCGGTGATGACTCGTCCGGTGTCTTCGTCGGTGTAGCTCTCCCAAGCGACGGATCGAGACAGATGTCATGAAACTCCTCATGAGCGACTACGAGGTAACACTCGTAAACGACAACATGCAGGTAAGTGCACATCTCGGTCGTGAGGCTAGTCGGAGCGTGTCGCGCCAGCGGCTCAGATAAGGGGGTGGGAACGAGCCGACGGGGTGCCAGGTCCCAGGCCTCGCCGCCGTCGAGTCTCGAAGTCGAGCATGTGCAGCATGAATGCACCCGGCAGTCATACTTCGTTGAGCAGACGTCCTCTCGTCATGCTTGCCTGGGTTGGAAGGAGCGACGACTCAGCCCTGACTCGTCCGCACAGGTCACCGCCGAAGCTGACCCCCTCGTTCCACTCGGCCCCCACTCTGCCGTGCTCTTGCGACATCCAGGAGTTCTTCGTTCGCTTCCACGGTCCAGTAGACAGTGAGTTTCCTTCCTGTCCAGTCTTCATCGTGTCGGTCTTGCTCCGAAGCTGTCTCACAGGAAGCTGACCTCGCTCTCTCGGCCGGTCGCGCGCATGATCAGCCCCATTCGAGACTGGGATCTGGAAGGTGCACGTCGAGCTGCCAAACCAGTACCCCTACAAGTCGCCCTCGATCGGGTTCATGAACAAGATTTTCCACCCAAACATCGACGAGACGCGAGTCGCCTCACCAGATAGCTCAGCCGGGCAAGGCCGTGGACAGAGATCAAGCTGACCCTCGCGCTCTGGACTCTTGCAGGAGCGGATCCGTGTGCTTGGATGGTACGCGTACAAGCTTGAAGGATCTTGCTTATCACTCCAGACTGACAGCGTCTTCCTTTGCTATGCAGTCATCAACCAGACGTGGTCGCCCATGTTTGGTGCGTCTTCTCTTCTTGCCCTGTGCACGTACCAGGCTCGCTGATCAACCCCCTCTCTATCGCGTTCAGACATGCTCAACATCTTTGAGACCTTCCTCCCGCAACTTCTCCGGTACCCGAACCCGTCCGACCCGCTCAACAATGAGGCTGCCACCCTTCTCATGCGCGACCCGCCATCGTACAATGCCAAGGTCAAGGACTTCGTCAAGCGGTTTGCTACGGCAGAGCAGGTCCCCGCAGGGGGCGAGGAGGACGACGACGATGAGGACGAGGATGAGAGCGGGAGCGAAGACGGAGAGATGAGCGACATGGGCAGTCTCGGCGGGGATGAGGACGAGGGCGTCGGGACTAACGGGAGCATGGACCTGTGAGGGACTCATGCACGTCCGTCGTGCTTTTCACGTCCTCAGGTCATCCCCATCCGAACCCCATCTTCATTCGCACTTGCATAGCCCTCACCCTCCCTCCCTCCCACCCTACCGGACTCGCTCGGCGTCCGCTTCTTTCGCGCAACATCTGTACATCACCATTTCGCTTCACGTGTCTTCCTCTCTTCGTTTAGCTAGCCATCCCATTTCTCACCGTCGCATATACTCACCCTCCTCTGCCTCACTCCATTCCACCCTCCTCCAATCTCGCTCCCATCTTCTCCTTCGTTCCCTTTCCCGGTCCCTCTTTTGCTCGCGTCCCGCTGCACACCCTGCTTGTATAACCATCATCACATCTCACTTCTACTACTATCTTTCTTATGCTCAAGGGCGATAGCAAGTCCGACCTCGCGCTCATCAGTACGGCTCCGTATCCCCTGTCGTCCCGAACGAAAGCGTGTTGTTCCCTCCCTCGACGGGTACGGACGTGTCGACGTAAGACCCGTCGTCAAAGGCGTTCTTGTACCATGGGAGGGCGAAGACGGAGGGCTACGCCATCCCACCACGTACCGTATCAGACCGTCAGCAAGAAAGGGGGAGGTGATCAGCGGAGACCGGCAACGGCAAAGGAAGGCGAAAGGGAAAAAAAAGGAGAGACACGCACGATGTTGTTGACCTCCCACCCCTTCTCCTTGAACGTCGGGTACTCCTTGATGAACGCATCCGCACTCTCCACACTCAACTCATGCTCGAGCATCAAGAGCCCCGGGGATTTGGTCCCGTTGACGTACTGCTGGATCCGAGCGCGGGCGTCG
This sequence comes from Mrakia hoshinonis, assembly GCA_036245725.1. Taxonomy (NCBI): domain Eukaryota; kingdom Fungi; phylum Basidiomycota; class Tremellomycetes; order Cystofilobasidiales; family Mrakiaceae; genus Mrakia; species Mrakia hoshinonis. The sequence goes on from BTPH01000037.1 coordinate 974,134, forward strand.
GACTCAAAGTAGGTCTTGTGGTCGATGGCCCAGTCTTTGGGGTCTTGGTTCCAGATCACCGCTTCAAAAACACCAAGAGTAGTGATAGATCAGCCCCGATGAGAACGAACACAAAGAGTAACGAAAAGCAAATGAAGACGGACTCACTCTGCAACCCAAACACATGCCTCGCGATCGCCCTCACCCGATTATCCACATCCCCATAGGGCGGCCTCCACCACCCCGGGATCTTCCCATAGTTTAGATCCGCAATCAACTGCATCGTCCACCCCAGCTCAGCGACGACCTCCTCGTTCGTCAGCGTGGTCATGTGCTGGTGCGTCCACGTGTGGACCGCAAGCTGCTGGGCTTTGATGTCCCGCAAGGAAAGGGCGAGCTGCCATTGGGCGATGATCTGGCGGCCAATGAGGAAGTGGGTTCCAGGGATGGAGGAGGAGGAGAGGAAGGAGTACAAGGAGGGGGAGCCTTTGTCGGGGCCGTCGTCGAAGGCGATCTGGAA
>BTPH01000037.1:974657-1095672 GCA_036245725.1 Mrakia hoshinonis
GTCTGGTCAGTGGTGGTGTTATGGGGGAGAAGAGAGGGAGATGGAAGATGGGGTTGGGAACTTACTGTGAGCTTGCCATCAGGAGCGTTGACGACGTCGGTCGGAGCGAAGCAGCCAAAAGCGACAGAGCAGATGCCCGGATCGGTGGCGTTGAAGGACGCGTCGTAATAAGCGCTGTCAGAGGTAAGAAAGAGAAAGCAACCCAGGTCTTAGAGTCAGCGGCACCATCCGATCTTCCATCTGACACGCTCAGGAGACTGACGATCCGCTGGTCGCGTTCAGCGTTGCGATCGGGTTGACGGATACGTCCGGGATCAGCCCGGCGGCTTCGACGGCCTTGAGAGTGTCGAGCCATGCCTGAGCTGGGTTCGCGGCAGTGACGTTCGTGGCAGGGTAGAGAGCCTTCCACTCTGGAGTCAGGGCAGAGAGTGGGGCGGAGGAGGAGGTCAGCTTCGGGAGAAGTAGGACGACGTCTGACGAGAGGAGAGTACGGACCGTCTGAGCCGATGGCGGTCCCGTTCAGCCAGTCGTTGCGCTTGAACAGCTCCGTCGTCACCACCGAGGAAGGGGCAGCAGAGACAGCGGCTGCGAGGCCGAGGAGTGAGAGTACGCCGACCATGGCGCGAGAGGTTGATGGTGTCGAGGGGAAGATCGGAAGGGAGGGTCGCATGGATCCCTTTGTGCGAGCGAGGGGCCGGCGGTGGGAGCCGAAGGTGGTTTCTCCGCCTGCAGCCACCTAGTGAGGCCGCATATGAGGCATGGAGCGAGTTTGAGAGTCCCAGAAAAGACGAGGCCAGGGTCAGGCGATCTCGACCTGGTGGAGGGACCGCGTCTTGAAGCCGCACGAGGGTCCAGCGGCAGAGTAAAGCTCGATGGGGCAGAAACGACGGTGAGTTTGGGAGGATGGAGCTCGAACCACCCGGGATGACCCGAGACTATGTAGAGATGTTCCGTAAGAGATCAGCAGCTGCATGTACGTTGTGTTGAAAAGAGACTTTGGAAGAGATGGGTCGTGGTCGCTGGAGGCAAGAGCAAAGGCAGGTCGGGCTGATGAAGCTGTTGAGCTCGGATTCCGCCCTTCGCCTCCGCCGCTTCATCGTCAGATCTCAACAGCCACGACAAACCATCAGCCACTCCTACTGATAAATCCTGGCTCTCAGCTAGCTCGTGCCATGCACGATGCGCTTGCGATCAAGGCTGTCTGTCTGGCTCTCAAGGCGTGGGGCACGGTCCACCGCCTTCGTGCTGCACTCTTGCCCCTATCGCCTCGCAACCCCTGGCTGTCGCAGCCGCCAGCCGACTTACGGGCTCCCATCTTTGAATCACAACCTACAATCGCCGTCCTTCTCTTTCTTGGATCATTGGCTTCGGCAGCAGCAGCACTGTCAATTCCTCTCAGCCGCCTGTGCTCGTCCTGTTGAGCTCCGACCTTCGCCTTTGCCCGCTTTGTCCGCCTGACGGAAGGACCCCCAACCGAGCTCACCACCGATGGCGCCCTTCGACAGGATGCCAGTGAGTGCTCGTCTCACTCTTGACCCGCAACGCGTTTGGTGTGCACTAGGTGCAAGACCGAACTGACGTACGTCTCGCCCGCCCAGATCTCCCCCTTCACTGCCTCGTCTGCGAGCTCAGCTGGGTTCCCTCCACGGACCCCACTGTCTCCCTTCCGCCGGCCGACGCTGCCCTCGTCCCCGATGGCTCCCTCTCCGTCCACAACCTCGCTCATGGGCGGCCGACTCGTGCTCCCCCGTTTACCTCGGCGGGTCATCTACCTGGCCGCCTTCTTGACGGTCCTCATTTACACGACAGCAGCGTTCAGAGTCACCGGAGACGTAGTGTCGGACAAGCTCGCGGCCGTCGCTCTCATCCGACCTCCTCCAATCCCACAAGGCGGGCGTGTACGGGACGAGGAGGTCGACGACTGGCTGCAGGAGACAGTCGACGGGTCTGTGCTGGTCAAGAAGAACGGAGGGAAAGGCAAGGGCCATCCTATACGGTCAGTCTGCGCTTGGCTAGTGATGTGAGCTCGACTCGGACGACGAAGCTCACCCGTTTCCTGCCCGCCACAGGCAGCTGATGCTCGAGGCCCGCCAGAAGTGGGATTCGCAACTAGCAAGGTGAGCTGGACTTGATGCTTCCATGAGCTGATAGCATGCGCTGACCTTCTGGTCGCTACTTATAGACAGAGTCGGACGCTGTGAGTCGTTCAAGCTCGCACAGACTCGGGAGCGTCGAAGCTGACGCGTCCGATGAACACTTTACCCGGCAGCGAGGAGGCTATCTCGAACTACAGATCTCGTTACGGGCGGGCACCACCAAAAGGTTTTGATGCATGGTCAGTCATATCCCCAATTACATCTCTCTTGCGATATCGAGCTGACCCTAGCCTTCTTTTGTGACAGGTGGAAGTTCGCGAAAGCCAATAACATCGTGATCGTACGTCCTGCGCCTGGCTTTGAGGCATTGCAATAGCCTCAGCTAACCATCAGTGTCTCGGCTGTGACTTTCAGGTTGATGATGTACGTTCCATCCGCACACAAGGCCAAGCTCTGGTGCTGACCATCATTGTCTCTGCAGTACGACCAAATCCACACCTCCATCACACCCTTCCTCGCGCTCGATCCTGTCCTCCTCGCCTCTCGGCTCGACCAACTGCTCAACGAGGAGCCGTTCTCGTACGAGCTGCAAATCCGGCGGCATGCACCCGTCAACATCACCGGCGACCGATCAGACAAGCCTCGACCTATCCAGATCCAGCATCTCTTGTAAGTCCTGCGCGCACCTTCCGTTCACAAGAGAGTCTTGTCACTCACGATGCGTTCTGCTACTCACTGCTTGTTTCAGGGAGGGCTTCCGGCAATGGCTTCCAGCAGACTTTGGCGAGGGCAAGGGGGATCTCGGTCAACTCGGTGGCGACCGTGGGCTCGTCAAGCTCAGCGCGTCGGACCACGACCTCGGAGGAAAGATCATGGGTTCAGAGTTCAGGGAGCGGATGATGGACCTGGCTTCTCGGGGACAGCGTAAGTCCAATGTCTAGCTCGAGCCAATTCGACGTCGACTGACGACGGACTTGCCTTACTGTGCAGACGTCGGTCCGAAGGAGCTCAAGACGATGGAGGACATCTATCGCCCGGACGCGATCTCGCACTCACTGCTCAGTGAGTTGTCCCCTTTCCGGAAGTCGTCACGGGCTAGCGCTGACCGCGAGGTCTTCGCCGACCAGATGCCTGCTCGCCACAATCACCGGCAGGTGTGAAATTAGCTGGAGAGCAGGACATCATCCTCCAGCCCGACGGCCCAGACGAGAAACCTCACAGTCAGTCCCTCAGACCCGTCAACCACGATGTCCTGGTTTTCCCTTACTCGTTTGCCACCGGTCTGTAGCCAAGCTCTCCGCCGTCAGCTTCTTGCGCGACCCCGTCAAGTCCTTCGACTTCTGTCATTCGTCCCCCATCCCAACCCCCCCTCTCCGCTTACGATCGCCATCTGACCCTTCCCGCTTCTTCTCCTACTCATCAGTCGATCCCACCCTGCTCCAATCCTCCGGCGCCTTCGCCCACAACCACGCCCGCCCCTCCTCCCTCTCCCCTCAACTCGTTTTGTCCAAATACGTCCAGTCCCCCCAGATCCTCATCACGCCCTTAGAAGCCTTCCAGAATACCACCCAACGTCTGCCTTGGGCACAAAAGACGATCTCGAAGATCTTTTGGCGCGGGAGCACGACGGGGGATTTTCATTTGAAGAGGGAGGACGGGTATGATTGGAGGGAGAGTCATCGGATTAGGTTGCATGCGGCGACGAATGCGAGGAGGGGGAAGAGGGATGTCCTTGTGGAGGTGGAGGGGAAGGGTGGGGAGAGGGAGGTGGAGATGAGACGGTATGAGGTGAGGGATCTGAACGAGAGGATGATGGATGTCGGGTTGAGCTCGATAGGGCAGTGTAACGAGGAGGATGGGACCTGTGAGTTTAGTCTCTCGTACGCTTCGAAGCGCTGTGTACTGAGCTGACTGGTTGCGACTCGATGATCTCGGCAGGTGCGACGATGCGCAAGGAGATCCAGCTAGCTGGAGTTGTCTTCCCGCACGATGCGTTGCTGTATAGATACGCGTTCGACATGTCAGTCTCACTGCCCCGTTTCTGTTCGACCAGGGTCTCTCCACTGACACGGCTTTGCTTCGCGAACGCTAGTGACGGCAACGGCTGGTCCTCCCGCTTCCGACGCCTCATGGCAGGCGGCAACGTCGTCCTCAAGGTTCGTCCCATCTCTCTCTCCATTCCCCCTCTTCTGTCCACCTCCTCCCGCGCTCACCTCCCTCTCCCTTCCCCCCCTCCCCTTTCATCTTACCCCCGACAGATGACCGTCTTCCCCGAATGGAACACCGAGTGGCTCACCCCCTGGCTGCACTACATCCCCGTCAAGGTCGACCTCTCGGACCTGTACCACTCTGCGACCTTCTTCATCGGCACGCCCGATGGCGAGGGTAAGGATGCGCATGAGGAGCTGGGGGAGGAGATCTCAAAGGCGGCGGTGGAGTTTGCGGAGAGGCATTGGAGATGGGAGGATATGCAGGGGTAGTGAGTAACTTTGCCCGTTCCGATTGACTCTTGGGTGCTGAAGCGGTGCTGATTCTCCCCTCTCTTTTAAAATCATCTTGACCCGTGATAGCATGTTCCGCCTTCTGCTGGAGTATCGGAGGGCGATGGCGCACGATCGGGACGCGATGGTCAGTCCTTTGTCTGGTTCTTCTCCTTTCCCAAAGACTCTCTTCGTTCCGTCCCGTCCCATCGCACTCGCTGACGGACTATGTATCTCTTTGTGCGTGGCGTATCAAGTCGATGGGTGGCAAGATGATCATCTGATCTGACCTCCGTTCTTTCCCATCTCCCACCCGACTTGGTGCTTTCTTCGTTCGTCTTTCGCTTCATCTCGAGTCTACCATACTCCCCCTCAGCCGTTCTCTCAGCTCTTTCTCAGTTACGATCATGGACTTCTCTCCCCCTTGCTTGACAAACACACCTCAATGCATGAGCGCAACTTCCCGGCTGTCGATGGCCGTTGTTTTCTTTGCTCTCCCAGAGGCACGATCAAACCGTGCTCCCGCAGATGCAGTTCATGAGAGTACGAAAGAAAACGAGGGAGGAGAGTGGTGTCTGACATGGGTAGAGTATTGATTGGAGAGGTGTGTGTGTGTGTGCTATGAGCTAAGAGTATGTGAAGAGATCGTACCACCTCTACCCACCTCGTACCTCGCCCGGAAGAGGTACCCCAGTTGACGAGCGCCGGACACGCTAGAACCGCTCTGGACGGGTGAAACCGTCCGGACCTCCGGCGCCAGAGCTCGAACAAAGCATTCGACCCGCGAGCTTGTAGTCGCCCGAGCAGGTTGAAAGCAGGTGCGGATCGGCATGACAGTAGCCGGGCTTCGAGATTCCTGCTACTTTGCTTCATCCTTCTTCGCCTTTGCCGTCGCTTCCTCCGCCACCTTCACCCATCTCGCCAGCTCCTTGTCGACCGCCTTCTTCCGCTCCTCGCCCGTCGGATGGCTGCCTCTGCTCCGTCCGAATCTCAGCCAGCCCAGCATCCCTTGGCCTGCCGAGGACGCTCCAGCCGAGTCGAACGCTCGGGTGAGTCCCTCAAGGTGCGATGGTGACGGCGGATGGTCCGGCGTCCAGAAGCGGGCTGCTTCGAACGGGTTGAGGTTCGAGTTGGCAAGGATCCTGAACAGACGAAGCGCGCGAAAGGAGGTCAGGTGGCCCAACAGAATGCAGTGGCAAAGACAGCACATACCGCAGAGCGACCTCATCCGCCTCGACCTCCAGCTGGATCATCGAGCAGCTCTCGCCAATCACTTTCGACGCCACGCCATTCGGATCCGGCCGAGTAGCAGAGGCGACAAAGTCGTTGACAAAGGGACCGAAGAGCATGGTGAGCGGGAAGAGCATCACGCGAGCGACGTCTCCGGCAAGGTTGACGAGGGCAGGGATGAGCACAGAGGTGGCGCTGAGGGTTTCGAGGTGGTGAGAGAGGAGGAGATGGGACATCTCGTGCGCGAGGATCGTGCTGAGGTGGAGAGTCTGGGCGTCCGTAGGGGTTGTGCGAGGTGGCGAGGCGGCTGAAGCGGAGGAGGAGGAGCTGATGGATGGGATAAAGTACGAGATGAGGGAGCGAGGTTGTTGCGCGACCTGTGGTTGAGGCGAGGCGGGTTGCGGATCTGCAGACGTAGGTGCGGAGAGGATTTGGTCGAGCATGCCGGTGTTAATGACGATGCCCGACGCGCCGTTGCCGCCAAAGCCGTAGCTGAACGCGTTCGGCTCGGCGTTCTCGAGCAAAAGCAGCTGGAACGGCGGGCCCTCGACGTGCGGGATCGTCAAAGGGCTGACGGTGGTTGCCGGCTCGTCCGACGGAGCTGGCAAGCTCTCGTGCAGATAGTGGGAGGCCCGCAGCCGCGGATGCAGCGGATGAGAAGGGGCAGGTGGGAGCGGGAAACCCGAGTCGGAGTACAGGCGTGGTGAGGGTGGAGAATCGGCCATGAGGGCGTCATGCCGAGCGATGACGCCGTTCTCGAGATGGCGGAGGGTGGATTCGACCCAGGACCATCGCCAGTCGTTATCAGGAAGAATTTGAGGTGGTGTGCAGACCTCTTGGCCATTGGCGTCGATCGAAGGCGACATGAGCAGGTCGAGAACGGCCTCAAACCATCTGAGATCAAGGAGACCGGAAGGGTTTAGCTTGCTGGGTTGCCACTCCGTACTTTGAGTCGAGCACTCACCCTTTGTCTACCAGAGCTCTATGGATGACCTCCTCCTCCGCCGGCGAGATCAACACCATCCTCCACCTCCCCGTCAAAGGTGTCTGCTCCAATCCAGCGACGAGCACCAGCGCGAGCGACAAGATTGGCCCCCACATCAACACCTTCATCACCTTCATGAACCAGCCCAGCCCTTGTCCAGCCCTGTCGACGGTCTCCTGCCAGTCCCTGAGGAGCTCGACCTCGTCGGCGACCTTCGAAGTCACGTCGGCTCGGCCCGAGATAGGCAGCGGGCGAACGTTGGGCGGTCTCCCGTTCGGCCAGGTCTCCCAGTGGCGTCTCCAGGCGGACCAGGACACGCGTGGTGGGCGAGGCATGTAACGAGGGGAGGAAGGGTCCGAGAAGCGAAGGTATCTACCCACGGACACGCGCGAGAAGACGCTGGGCGGAGGGGAAGAGACAGGGTGAGCTCGTGCAGCGTGACAGAGTTGTACGCGAGTTCGACGGATCAAGATGCGTGCTCACAGGAGCGTTGCTGCTACTCGTACGATGACTGTCACTCCTGTGAGTGCAGCTGACGACTGTGCAAAGCAGCGCGAATCGAAACGAGTCGGGTGAGCTCGCTTGACCTCGGAGATCATCCCTCCTCTCTGCGCTCGTTTAAACTCACCTTGAGCAGACCCAGCAGCGGCACAATCACAGGAAGAGCACCTCTCGGAGCAGATACATGGAGAGATCTCCGAGCTTGTTGGGACAGCTGGGGCTGGGTTGCAGAGGAGTGCCGTCGTGGAGCGAATGGAGGGAGGGCGGAGAGCCGGCCGGAGACGAGGGCTGTAGATGAGAAGTACAGCGTCCTCCGGTAGGGAGCGAAGGCGGCGTAGTGACCGAGCTCCCGAGGGAGAAGCAGCAGGCGGCCGTGCAGCATCCTCGCGAAGAACCGGAGCTGGACGATGAACGTTGCAGCTCTGTTGAGCTCGCGTGCGCGGACGGACGTCGGCAAAGCGCGGTCGGCAAGGTAAGGCAATCTAGACCGAGCAGTAACCAGCATCCCTCTTTCACACGCTACAAGGATTCTACATCTTGCTCTCTGACCATTCTTTCCGCGTCGTATAATGTGTAGATTCTGAAACATCACATCCTTCCCTGCTCCGTCACGCCACACGCACACGCATCGCTCTACGCGCTGCTCTAGGCCGCCGGACGCTCGACCCTGGGTGCCGACCACTGGACACTGAGAATGAGGTTCGCGTATCCTGGAAGAGGAAAGGCGAGAAGAACGGGTCAGCACAGGGATCACCTCCTGCGCCATGGACATGGCCCTGGCAGGGCGACGCTCCCGTTGCACCTGAGCACCCAGCCCAGGCCACATCGCCCGAAGAAACAAGTTTGAAGTACGACTCACCCTTTCCGTGTACCTTGTCGATAGCGCGCTGCGCGACCTCGCGGCTCTCGAAGCTGACGAACGCGTACCCCTTCTTCTGCCCAGTCTCCCTGTCCTTTCCGACGTACACTCGTGCGATTCGGCCTCCCTTCTCGCCTCCGATAGCCCGCTGGAAGAGTTCCCGGAGGTCGTCCTCCTCAACGTCCTCGGACACGTTGGTGACTCGGAGCGTAGGCAGGTCGTCCCGCGATCCTCCTCCACCCGGTCCGGGGTACTTTGAGTCCGCCGACGGTCCAGGTCGCGATCCGGCTCCTCGCATGGAGGGAGGCACGTACTTTCCTCCGATTCCTCCTCCCGACGGTCCGGCTGCCTCTCCTGGTGTCGGGTCGGCTCCAAAGTCGGGCGTCTCGTTCGACATTCCGATGCCCTCGAGCGTCTCCTTGTACGGGCACTTGGACGTGAACTGAACGAGCCCCAAGATAATCAAACGTAAGGGATGAGCTCACAAGCACGAGGCCAGATGAACGTGTAGTACGTACATGGTCTCCCTTACACAGTCGGCAGACGATCTTCTTGACCTTGGACAGCGCCTTGGCCTCGTTGGTCTCCTCCTTGGTCTCCTCAGCCTACACGACACGAACAGGGACGAGCAGAGGATATCAGTCTGGGCCGACTCAAAGGCGACAGTCCTCGGGCAGGGGATTGTACGTACGGCCTTTCCGACTCCGAGCTTGAACTGCATGTTCTCTCCGACGGTCGTCGTAGAGTTGTTGGGTCCAGGTCCAGAGTTCTTCTCGGCTCCGAACCTGCAGAGCAAGGCGACGAGCGAGAAGGCAGGCGGAGTCAGCAAGCTGAACACGAAGCGGAGCATGTGGTCTGGTCGGGGAGCTCACTTTGCCCATCCCTTCCTCTCGGCAACGTCGTGCGACACGTGCTGAGTCTGCAGCGTTCGCTTGATCTTTCGGGTCACCTAAAGACCACGCACAACAAAGAGAAAAAGACATGAGCTGGCTGTAGGCCTAGTCGTGGCGACGGATGAGCTCGATGAGGAGGGGGAGGAGGGAGTGTGCTGACCTTGACCTTGTTCCCCTCGTCGTTGAGCTTCCACTCGACAATCGTCTTGATGCCGTCGGCTCCGATCGTCTCGGTAGTCGCCGGCAGGGCCTCTGTAGAGTCAACAGCGGGTGCGAGGAACAGACGGGTCAGTCTAAGCGTGGGAGGTCGCACAGGAGCTCACGCCCTTGTTCGTTGACCTCGCCAGGGGCCAGCTGATCAGACAGAGGATGAGAGACGTACCAGACTCCTCGACGTCGTCCGCCCAGTTGCTCTTGCCCTTACTACAAGTAAGCAGATCACAGAGAAGAGGAAAGACGTCAGCTATGGCCAGGCCGAAGCTCAACGGCGGAGCTGATGGCAGCGCGGGCAGGGCGACGACGGCGGGCGACTCACGTCTCTGTCGTCGTCATGGTGGTTGGTGGGTTTCGGTGTTGGTCTGACGGTTCGATGACGGTCCGATGGCGAGCTGGGATGTGTGATACGAGACTGTAGCGAGTCTGTGTGTGGTCGACGTTAACGACCGAGACGAGTGGGAGGCGACTTGAGTTTTCGTCCCCGCCCTTCCGAAGGTGAGCTCAACCGTCTCCCTCTCCTCCTCTACTTCTCTCCTCCTTCCCTTCTTCTTCGGCGAGCTCCGGTCGCTGTCTTTTCTGTTCTCGAGATGGGCAAGCGAATTACGCCCGGCAAGGGCATGGGCAAGGTGTACAAGTCTACGTTGATGAAGCGGGTCGCAGACCGGTATGTGACAAACGTCGAGGAGAGGCCAGGCTTCAGGCAGTCCCAACAACGTCAGTACAACCATCGCCTCATCAGTTCACGCCCAATCTGCTGGGGCGCGCATACGAGTCCAGCCTCGAGAGCTCTCGGACGCGCGGGTTGTGTATGTGATGCTGCCTGTGTGGTCGTCCGATCTTTGAGCTGACCTCGAGCTCTCCTTCCTCCGTCCCGGTCCTCGTCCGCCCCTCCCGTCCTCGTCGCCTGTGCGTGTCCGATGCAGCTCCACACCTCCAACCCCCTCGCCCAACCGCGATCAAGGCCGTCGACTTCAGCAAGACGATTCCGTTCGAGCGCGTCCCGACCTACCAGGCCCTCCGCGACGTCGAGCACGGCCGTACCCCGTCCACAAAGCCCGACGAGCATGCCGCCGAGCTCAACTCGAAACCCACCACCAAGCCGGTCGACTTTGTCCACTCGCTCCTCCACACCCCTCCCACCGTGCTCGCAGACGGACAAGGCGCGCTCACCCATGAGCTCGCCATGCAGATGGTCACCCACCCCTCCCACTCGCAGGCGAACCGAGGCTCCTCCCCGCACAACATGCGCCTCTCGTTCATGGGCCGACGCGTACTCGAGCTGCATCTCCAGCTCTTCTTCCTGCATGCCGCTCGGCAGGAGGCAAAGTCGGCACCGGGAGGGGTCGGCGAGCTGATCGACACCCAGCGCAAGCTGTCCGTCGCGGAGGAGGACGCGCTCGACAAGCCAGCAGCAGTCGTCGCTGAGGAGTCGGTGGCAGAGGAGTCGACGGTCGGAGCGTCAGAGGAGGAGAGGCCGTCGTGGGAGCAGCCGACGGTACCTTCGTTTGCGAGTTCACCAACAGAGGCGCTCGAGAACCAGGCGTACGGACAGCAGAACATGTGGAACATCAAGCGGGCAGACGGGGTCGTGCTCGGAGATGGAACACCAGGCAAGCTGGCGGAGGAGGTGTTGGACGACCACATGCTTGGATTCACGGTCGGACGGGGGTGGAACGTGGATCAGGCGATGCGCTATTTGACACACGGGGTACGTCCGTCTCTTTTGTAGACCGCCAATCCTCTTTTCTCGCAGGGGGCTGACCGGCTCTCTTTGTCTTGACTCGGTAGTTTGAGAACAGCCATGGTCGGCTGAACAACATTCGGGGGTCGATCGTCCAGTCCGTGTTTGGAGGAGTCTCGCATGCCTACGTCTGTCCCGCTCGCCATTCCGCATCTTCTCCCCTCGCCTCTTGGCTGACCCTTCCCGGTCTTCTCGCTGTTTCTCTGCAGGGTGTCGGCTTCACGTCTCGTCTGTTCCACGCCCGCACGCTGCCGTTGATGAAGGACCGGCTGCCCGAGTGGACGTGGCGGCACATTGACGAGCAGCGGCTCAAGGTGCTCGCCGAGGGAGGACTCTGGGGTGACAAGAGCGGGGAGGCGAAGGAGTAGAGATGGGCATGAGAGTGAACCATCACATCGAGCGAGCGGCATAGGCAACGAGAGCGGGTGGGTGCGCAAAGGAGACTTCTGCGCGGACACCAACTCGGTGCGTCGCAGAGGGGCTTGTGATTCTTCAATGCGCGGCTTGATGCCCTGCAGCCGAAGGAAAAACAGTGTGGAATCAGTCTTCAGTCTTGGCCAATGAAAGGGTGCATTAGTCCTGACCGGGCATCGGGAAGGCTGGACTTACCACAGGACGTAGTCGGTCGTACGAGGTACGTTTCATCCTCAAGATACCAGTAGCATCATCGCCTTGTGCGAGACAGAGGATGTCGCCGAAGAGACGGGCGGGCGCTCTAGGCGTCGCAGCGGAGGACGTCATGATGGTTTGAGGTCACCGAAGGTGAGCTCGTCCCTGGTTGCCGCCCGACCATGATCCCACAAGATGGCCGACCAGTCAGAGTCTGAAGATGAGATCCCAGTCAGTACAGCAGACCATTGTAGCATATACCTGTCCTCTTCGTGCTCACATGCTCGCTCTGTTCCATGTTGGGTAGCCGACTCGTCCTCGACGCAGTGAGCTCGGTCTTCCTCCTCTCCTGCCTGGGTCGTTGCCGACGACTCTGACGCGAACGATGCTGACGGATCTCACCCGTTCGGCGTCAAAGGGCCTCAGAAGCCTGTGAGGCGACCGCTGGGGGAGGCGTCGAGTGCAGTGCACGCGAAGGCCGTCCAGGAGAAGAGAGACGGTCGAGGCGGGGACGAGGTGAGCTCGACCTTTCCTCTCCTCCTCTCCTGCCCCTGCCCTGGACGATGTACACGTCCGAGCTGACATCGCAATCGCATCTATATGTAGAATGGCCGAGTTGAGGTTCCTGCTCGTCCGCAGGCGCCTGTGCTCGACAGGTCGTCCAACGTTCCTGAGCTCATCCCTCCGGTCGCCACCCGGACACAGCCGAGAGGCCACATCGATCCTCGCCTCCCTCGTCGCCGTCAAGGTCGATGCGAGTACGACAGCCCACGCACAACCCACCCGCTGTCTCCTCCCGTCCTGCTCAAGCCCCGACTCGACCGTCTGCTCCGACCGTCGAGGTTCCGCTGGCACCTGCTCTCCCGTCTGGACCCAACATGGCCGTCTACCGAGACATGGGCTCGAGTCCTCCTCCCGCCCTACAAGAGCGGATGAGCTGGCCACGACTTGCACCAGAGAAGAAACGTGCTTACGGCCGCAAGACGAGACCAGGTCGGGCGCGACCGAAACCAGTAAGGTCCTTCTCGGACGCGGAGGACGACAACCATCCCGCGCGAGGCCAGCCCGCCAGGCACACCGACACGGAGCGAGATGGGCCAGTCGACAAGAGAGCAGTCAAATCGCACAAGGACGGCGTCGCCGGCATGAACGAGCGAGGCAGACACCAGGATGTCAGGCTCGACCTCGAAGCGGACGGCAGAGGAGCAGCGCCAAAGATCAGGCCGCTCAGGCTCGACGACGGAAGAAGAACGTGAGCTCATCTTCCCTCATCTGTCCGTACCGGTGCATATAAACTGACGCGCCATTCTCGTTGCAGACCCCAGCATGTATTCCCCAAGCCAGGACGACCACGCGTCCTGCGCAACCCTCCGCCGCCAAAGACGTTCCCGACCGCAGTATCAATCATCAGGCCAAAACGAATCCGACCAACGCAGACCAGTACTCGACCAGCAGACCCGTCTCCCATCGTCAGCCTCCGCGACGTCATGAGGATCGCCCTGGCGATCGTCCTGGCCGACGAGATCGAGATCGACAGACTGGACGGGAGCCATCTGCGAGGGGTCTCGAGCAGGAAGAGGAAGAGAAGGTACGGGGAAGACCTCGAGGAGGAGGAGCGTGGGGTATCGACCGAGAAGAAGCAGCCACCGTTGTCGGTCCAGCTGCCGAAGAGCAGGAAGAAGAGGAAGGTCGTCGTCTTTGGCGGAACCATACCCACGACGGCACGGGCAGCGAGTCGGAAGCCGAGGGAGAAGAAGCCGAAGCAGGTCGAGACGAGGCCTCTGCGACAGCTCGAGTTGACGGACGTCGACGACGGGTGAGTGTATGCGCTCTCCTGTGCTCTGAACTTGAGATTGGCCCCTGACCTTTCCTCATCGTCTCATCGCCTCTACAGACCTCTGACTCCGCCGCGAACCGAAGATGCGCCCAGGTCCGAGGCGACAAGGGAGAGGAAGAAGGCAACGCATGGAAAGAAGGCCCTCCCGCCAGCTGCAGCCCCTCCGCCGGATCCGCGAAGGAAGACGGCACCCCTGCCGCCTCGAACGCCAGCGTAAGTGCAGAACCTCACACACGGTATCTCTGATCCATGACATAAGAAAGCTGAAATCGTCTGCCTTTTCTTGATGTGCTGTCAGGCCGAGTGACCGATCCTCGCGCCCAGCTGCGCGTCAAGTCGCGTCAGAGGACGTCTCTCTCTCGCCCGCTCCGAAGACGGTCGGCGCTCTTCCGACTCCCGGAGGATCGCGAAGGGACCCGTCCGAGTCGATCGCATCGTTCCGCACCAACTCGATCGCGGCCACGCCCAGAGATGGTGTTGGTGGACCCAAACAGACGAGCGTCCAACCAAAGGCCAAGGTGCTGCCCATGAAGTCGGTCAACTCGACGACCGGGACGGACAAGCTCACCGATGGGAAGCGACACAGGAGACATCTCGATCTCCGCGGCGACGACGACGAGGCTGTCGACGAGAGCAGACCTGTCGAGCGAGATCAGGACGGCTACACCCAGTATCTGGACGACAACGACAACTACTTTGACGACGTCGAGCCGGACCTCAACCTTCGCGTCCCGGCTCGTGCTCCTGGGCCTGCCCCAGACGTCGCGGTCCCACCGGCGCAGCCGTCCGAGGCATCGCGAACTCAGCCAAACGGCCGACCTGCCCGATCGAGCCTGACAGCTGCGAGCGGTCGTCCGCAGATGCGTGCTTCTGTCGCGTACCTGCAGACACCACCGTACCTTCTCTCGATGGAGAGGGTGATCGACACCGTCATCATCCCACACGCGCAGGCAGCCTCCTCGGCAGCAGCGGCATCCAAGCAGTCCAAGCTCGGCCAGAACATCCTCAACGCCATCCGCAACGACAGCGACGAGACGGACGAGGTCATCGACGACTACGACGACGAGCCGACGAGGACGCCCGTCCAGAGAGGACCGCAGACGTCGGAAACAGGCGGCACGGGCAAGGGCGAGGGCAAGGGCAAAGAGAAGGAAAGGGACGTCGTCGATCCCGACAGTCAGGACGAGGTCGCACCTCCAGTCCGTCGGTCGAGCCGAAGATCAGTTACGATCGCTAAGAGGAGGCTCAGTGGCTACAGCGAAGACGAGGACGAGGGAGACAGCCGAGGTCGACCCTCTGGCGGGACTCGCAGGTCGTCCAGCAGGCTTCGGGACAAGAGGCAGTCGCGATCGACCGACGGAACGTCGGGCGCCTCCATGGTCGCCCAGGATCAGTCAGCGAGCGACAACGCCGCAAAGTCGTCCAGCTCGAGGCTCTCGTCCACGTTCAAAGCGGTCAAGGCAGCCAACGCACGGCCTCCAACAAAGCCGAACGAGACGGCTAAGGAGATCCGGGACGTTGCAGCGGCGGACGAGTCGTCGGCGCCAGTCTCCCGACCACGAGCAAAGAAGCCGGCCGTGTACAGAAAGTCGACCTCGACCGACCATGTGTCCGCGACACCCTCGCCACCAGCCTCGCCTGTCGCGCTGCCGCTGCCAGTACCAGCAGAGCAAGCTGGATCCGGACCGTCGCGATCTTCAGGGCAGCGTGCGCATGAGCCCGAGGCTGAACGCGACGATGGAGGACGATCCGAGCGTCTCGTGGACTCTGCCGGGCCGAGCACGGGTCAGCCGCTCGTCTTGTCGTCGCTCGTCAACCGTCGACTGGAGCTGTCGGCCCCGCTCGCTCGAGGAGGCAGCCAGGACAGCATCGGATCGAGCATCAGCAGCTCGGCACAGCGTCCGCCGCCGTTCAAGTCGTCGCTCAAAAGGCCGAGGGATCGAAACGACGAGTCGAGAAGATACCCGCCCGAGTCTGGAAGGCAGGTCAGGCGCCGAATCTCGTGGGCTCAGGAACCGTTCATATCTACCGCCGAGCCGCAGAGGGCACCCTCGCAGGGTCTGCCTGCCCCACCTGCTTTCGCGTCGCTTCAAGCCCAGCCGGCGCCGACTCGCTTGGAGGGTACGATCGACGCTCCCCTCAGCAAGGCCCTGCGCGTCCAAGAGCCGCAGTTAGATGAAGGACGACACCTACCGCGCAAGACGACCGTCGGTGGGAACCTGGGTCAGTGCAATCTCCTTTCACCTTTCTTTCTGACTCTCTTGTCTTTCCTTTCTTTCTCGCCCTTGCCCCGCCTGTCCCCGAGCTGGACAGGGCAGTCGGCTTGACGGCATCTGTCCCCTCTGCCTTTCCTTCTCCTTTGCCGTCCAGATATCCCGCCCTTCATGCCCGCCACGTCTTCATCCGACCCGCCTGCTGGGAAGGCCAAGCCTTCCGCCCTTGCCAGAACAGTCTCTCAAGTGCTCGTCCCGCCTAGCTCGCTGTCCTCTCCTGCGCAAGCTCGAACGCCGAGCTCAAAGGCGAAGCGGGCTCCCTCCGGACCCAAAGTCGGCACCAGATCACCGTCGACGAGTCTGCACCCTCTTCCGCCGCCTCCACCACTGCCTGCTCCGCTGCTCGCGGACGCTTCTGGATCTCGCCAGTCCGGGTCCGCCGCGCCGAGATGGAGAAGCCATGGGGTCGAGAGCGGTCTACGATCCTCCTCGCCTAGGCCCAGATCTCCCACTTCCTCGTCTGCCCAGACGCCGACCGTCGCCGCTCGCGCGCCTCTTCCTCGCGATGCTGGACCCTCGCCTGCTCCGAGACGGAGCGCTCCCGCCTCCAAACCTGCTTCTTTCGCCGCCCCCGCTTCAGGATCGTCTCGCAAGGGAGCCGTCAAGTCGGTGGCCGCCATGAGCTCGGGAGCCTCGGTTGCACGAGCTACGAGCAGAGGCGAGAATCGGGACGAGCCAGAGGACTTTGGGCAGGACGACTTCCCGCCTCCGGTGCCGGGTCCCTCCGCGCGAAGAGACTACTGGAGCTTCGCGATTCCTCCTGGCCTTTCGAGCAGCAAGTCAGCTCGCGGTCCGACCGCGAGAAAGACGACGGGACGCGCCAGGAAGCCAGACTGAGCGGTCCAAGTACCGAACGCGTTGACAGCCCAAGCATCTTCTTTCTCTCCTTTCTTGTCCAGCTCTCTCAATTCCTCAGCACCATCAAACCAGCATCGCATCCAACTTGCTTCACGATCTTCGATGAACATACCTCATTCCCCTGCTGCTCTTCCGAAAGACGTCTGCGCCTGCACCAGCTGGCTCGCCCGATGTGCAGTTCGCCGTCTTCAGAACCACTTCGCCTTCGTCCGGCTCGATTCAAAGTCTGTGTTTCTGAGAGCAGCTGACCTCCGAGATCGTGCCAACGAAGGATCGAACATGAGCGCCAGCCGTCAGTGATAAAGCATGCGCCGACGAGGTCCGTGCCAGGAGAACTCGACGCTGCCAATACTCAGGTCACAGATGCCGAGTCGTGGCATCCCTGGGCGCCAGATTCGAACGTGTTCAAAAGGTCTTTCTCCGACCAGGGACAGCGAAGGAGTGTCTCGGCTGCCTCATGCATCGCCATCGAGAGGAGTCAAAAGAAGGTCAGACGCGAACAAGAAAGGGGGGGACCGGCGGACGCAACACAGTTGTCATAAACAGCCCTCCTAACAGATCTGCGATGATCTGCAACTGGCTAGGCTTGAGTCTGCACAAAGGAAGCGAAGAAAACGAGAGTGTTTGACCGACTTCTCGCACGAAGCCGACGTCTGGTTGGGCGTTTTCGAATCGAGGGAGGGCAAAGAGGGAGGGAAGCTCGACCCCGCGCTCTCGTGCCCTCCAACGCCAACAAAGCCCTCCGGTCGGACGCTCCCGCTCTCGCCTCTCCCGAACACGACGCGTCCCGGACTCGGCCTGTAGCAGAAGGATACCTCGTGGATGAGCGACAGGAACAAAGGTCAGCCTACTGCCCTAGCTACGAGGGCGAGTTGTTGACGTCTGAAGGGGTGCTGACCCGGCGTTGGCCTCTTGTTTCCCTTTCATGCCCTCCCTTCCGTCGCGCTCTGTAGTCACCTACCGTGTGACGGTGCTGGGGGATGGCGGGGTCGGTAAAACTGCAGTAACTATGCAGTTCGTGAGCAATTTATTCGTGGAGAGTTACGACCCTGTAAGTACAGTCTCAGCTCACGTCTCGTCGCGGACCCATCGCGCCCTCGGACCTCGTCCGTCTGCCTGCCTTGACTTGCAGCTGACCTCTTTGGCTCGGATGTGTTGGACCGGGTGGGCAGACGATTGAGGACTGCTATCGGAAGCAGTGGACAGTGGACGGGGAGACGTTTATCGTCGAGATCTTGGACACGGCCGGACAAGGTCAGCTCGGCTTCCTCCTTCGTTCAACAGCTCAGCCAGAGACTCAGAGCCGCTGGGCGATCCCCTCACCCCCCAATGAGGCATGAGCTGACTTTCGCTTATGATCTTGGACGCCTTTCAGAGGAGTACACTGCGTTGCGGCATCAGTGGATCAAGTACGTAGCCGTCCCTCGTCCGAGGAACAGGGAAGAGAGGGGAGGCGAGGCGAGGGCGAACCAAACCACTCGGGCCGCCCCGTCGCCAGCAGTCACCCGCTGCCGTGCTAAGCAAAACAAGAGCTGACCTTGCTATACTCTCTCGCTTTGTCTGCTGCTCTAGGGATGGCGAAGGTTTCCTGATCGTGTACTCGATAGCCTCGGTTGCCTGTGCGTTACCCACCCTCACACTCTCCCTGACCTCGCGTCCCCCCGATCCCCCTCCGGCTCCTCCAGCCTCGCTCCTTGCTGACCTCACTCGCACGTCGAACTGCTTGCTTTGCAGCCTTCAACCGGATACGTGACATCTTTGAGCGTGTGGTCGAGACGAAGCGGATGCAAGGCGAGCGACGTCCGCCGGTGGTGATCGTGGGGAACAAGGCGGATCGAGGCGATACCGATCGAGAGGTCTCGCTCGCAATGGGGCAGACGTTGGCAGCAGAGTTGGGAGCGGACGCGTTCTTTGAGGTCAGTCCTACGTCTTGTCTGTCCTGCTGGCCATGTACAGCTGCCAGGCGTGCGGGGCGAGCTTGGCCAAGCAGGCGTTGGCAGAGCGACAAGGAGAGCGGAGCTGACCTTGTCCTGTCGCCATCTCCTGCCGCTCCATGTCCGCTTTGTACTTCTCCAGGTGTCAGCTAAAACGGTCCAAGGGATCTACGAGTCGTTCGAGACGCTCATCCGGCTCATGGCCGACGTCAAGTTTGGGTCGACACCGAGCGGGAACGGGCACGCGAACGGGAGCTCGTCAGAGAAGTACGGCTCGGGAGGAGCAAGCGGGAACGGCCTTCGTCGGAAAAAGAAGAAGCGCAATTGCGTCATCCTCTAGGATCTCGTCTGCCTGGATGGATGGACGGAGAACGGACGGACGGATGGACGGCGGAGGATGGACTGAGCAGCCTTGCGCCGGACGGACTCGCCTATCTCGCTGCGTTGGTTCTACTTCCCTCTTCTTCGCGTTACGTCCCACTTACGAGTTCTTCCTCCCCACGTAGCAACGTTGTGTACGATCTCTCATCTTCTACTCCCGGCTGGGTGTCATCTTCTCTTCCCTTCTTACGACCCCTCTTTGGGCATTGCGTATCTTTCACCTTTTCCTCCCCTCTTCTTCTCTCTTCTCTCATAGATCTCTCGTGTGCCATCTCTTTCTTTCTTCACCTTCCAACCGAGCTCACTCGTAGCTTTGACGACCCGTTCTCGTACTCCCGCCTCTGACCGACTCATGCCTTGATGACCACCTCGTTCCCGCCGCCCTGCTCTTTGCGCTTGTAGAAGCCACTGTAGAAGAAAAGAGTGTGACAGTCAGCCTCTCAGCCTTGAGCTACACTATATCGCGTGAAGAGAGAGACACGAGCATTGCTCGACTTGGACCGCTGCGTAACGTTACTCGTCCCAGCGCGAGCTCAGCGAGTTTTCCGCAACCTCGCCCTCCCCTCCTCCCTCCCGAGTGCGCCTCCATCGTCAACTAGGTCCGTCCCACCTTATCCCCACCTTCTGCGCATCCATCCACTTGAGCTGGAAGCTGACCCTTCCCTGTTACCTCTTCCTGCTTAGTCACCGCTGTACCCCATCCGTTCACGTCGCTAGACCCTCACCCCCCCTCTACTTTCACCATGGCCACCAAGGGAGACGATTTCGAGAAGACCGGAGCTGCCGGAGGACCCAAGTTCCACAAGATCAGGATCGTGAGTCACCAGGCACCCTGTCTCTAGCTTTGTCTTCCTACTGACGTGCTTGTATTTTGCTCGTGCGTGCAGACCCTGACCTCGAGGAACGTCAAGAACCTCGAGAAGTGTGCGTCCCTCCCTTTTGTTGAGCTCGCCTGTCCCTTCCTTTCCTTCCTCGAGCTCACTCCCTCCTCCTCTTTTGCATGCCTGTGTGTCTAGTCTCCAACGACCTGATCAACCGGGCCAAGGACAAGGACCTCCGAGTCAAGGGACCCATCCGAATGCCGACCAAGGTCCTCAAGATCACCACCAGGAAGACGTCAGTCCCGAGCTCCACCTCTTCCCTGATCATTCCTCGCCCGATGACTCTCAGCTGACCGTGTGATATTGACGTGCAGTCCTTGTGGAGAGGGATCCAAGACCTGGGACCGATTCGAGATGAAGATCCACAAGCGACTCATCGACCTGAACTCGTCGTCCGAGATCGTCAAGCAGATCGTGAGCACCCATTACACCTCCTACCATCTCGCATCTGTGCTACTCGCACACAGACGCTGACCTGTTCGCATTCCTCTCCTTGTGCAGACCTCCATCTCTCTCGAGCCCGGAGTCGAGGTCGAGGTGAGCTCACCTTCTTCCCCTCTTCCCAACCCTCGGCCATCTTTGCATCCACCCGAGCACGAGCTGACCACCCTTTCCGATATCTTCAGGTCACCATTGCCAACTAGATTTGGTCGTGAGAATATACCTCCTTCGATACTCTGCAGCCTCGAGGCGAACCTGATGCACATCCGGTTCCTCTCGAACATCCGCTGGAAAGCTTGAAAGTTTAGGGGCTAGCGTGAGGACGATGCGAGGGCAGACAGGTCGCTGTGAAGTTGGGGTAGGGAAAGCGACAGCTAAGCCGAACTGGAAGAAAGGGCTGGGTCGATACCAGAAGAACGCCTCCGGGCGATAGCGGTCGCAAGGGACTTGTGTCGTGAGACTGGAGGGTCTGTGACGTTTAGAGACCCTTCAGCGACCATTTAGACAGTGCGAGATGTGCGTGCCTGATGCCGGGATGTGCAGCGAGTGGCAGGCGTCATGCCGTCGCGTCCCTGAAGGGACGCGACTGACCTTGCGCGGCGGTTAGACGGTCGAGCGTGAGCTTTCAGATGGTTTTGCGACGGCGTTTGGGTTTCGTATATCGAGCGGTCTCTGACATTACCTCGGTCTGATGATGAGGTACCCGAAGTTATCGTAAAGCTAAGCTGTTCGAGATGACCCCGATGCGAGCTCGCTTCGGGACCCACCCAACCTCCACCCACTCGGGCACGATACCCGGCTCGCTCCTCCATTCTCGACCGCTCGCTCGAGCGCTCGTACCTGTACGACTAGCCCGCCTGCGTTCTCCTAGTGGATCTCTTCGCTCGTACCTGCTTCCAAGTCACGTCCAAGGCCCAGTGCTCTGTCGCCCTCCGCTCGGTCTCCCACATCCGCTAGGACGCCGCTTCCTGTGCTCTTGCACCCTTCCGCCGCCGCTCAAGATGAACAAGGATCCACTCGGATACCTCAAGAACCTCAGTGCGAGGCAGCATGAAGGTGAGAGCCCGGCGAGCCGATCGGCGGAGCTGTGGCGAGAGGGCACGATGTTGAGCTCGTTTGACCTCCCCTTCCGCCATGTCCCTCCACGCTGCCCGGCCCACACGGATTGGTGATCGTCTGCAGCTGTGACGGCTAACCCTGCGACACCTCTTCAGATCCTGGCCGGTCCAGGCTCAGGTCAGTCCACGCACTTCCGCTCCTCGGCGTGAGCTCGCCGTGCACTGTTAAGCTCACCCCGTTCTGGCCGTTCCTCTCCCTCTCCAGGCAAGACCCGTGTACTCACCTCACGGATCGTACACCTCATCGAGCGACATGGGATCCTACCCAACGAGATCGTCGCCGTCACGTTCACCAACAAGTCTGCCACTGAGATGAAGGTCCGACTCAACGCGTCCATCGGCGCAGACAAGACGGCCAAACTCACCCTCGGTCCGTCGCACCACTCCGTCCTCATTCGTCACTCTCTAGTACTTACCCTCGCCTATCTTCTCGCTCCAGGCACCTTCCACGCCACCTGTGTCCGCTACCTCCGCAAGTACGCCCAGCACATTGGGATCCCCAACAACTTTACCGTCCAGGACAGCGACGACAGCCTCAAGCTCGTAAAGGCCATCATGACCGACTTTGCAGACGAGGTCGGCCGGCTCGACATCAAGATCGACGCGAGGAGCTGTTTGGACATGATTGGGAAGGCAAAGAGTAGAGGGAAGACACCGATGATGCTCGAGCAGGAGGGGTCGGTCGACAAGAACCCGGTGACGGATCTCATCGCCAAGGTGAGCTGGTTGGATTATTGGAAGGCGCGTAGGGTACAAGAGCTGACTTGTGATTATGAGACGTGCAGGTGTACACGGAGTACGAGGCGAGGATGAAGGCGGCGGACGCGCTGGATTTTGAGGATCTGCTGCTGAGGGGGACGGAGCTGTTCAGGCAAGAGCCGTGGGTGTTGAAGTCAGTCAAGCACATCTTCGTCGACGAGTTCCAGGTCAGTCCCAGCTTCTACTCCTTCCCAGGGTTCTGAGTTGAAAGCTGACACCGAGTGATTGTCGTAGGACACGAACGTGACGCAGTACGGGTTGATGAGGTTAGTCCTCATGGACGCGACAGTTCTGAGCTCGACCGCAAACTGCTGACTCTCCGATCCCTTCTCCTTTAGACTCTTCGCGAAAGAGTCGGGATGTGTGACCATTGTCGGAGATCCGGATCAGAGTATCTACGGCTGGAGGAGCGCAGGTCAGTCCTGGTCTTTTCGACTCCCGACACGACGCGTCTTCGACCCCGTGCGGTCTATCGCTGACGGTATTCACGTCGCTGCACACTCAGACATCGAGAATCTCAGCCACATGGTCCGAGACTTCCCGAAGACGGAGGTCATCCTGCTCGAGGACAACTTTCGGTCGACGGGCGCGATCCTTGCCGCGTCCTACGCAGTCATTTCACAAGGTATGAGCTTCGAAGCATCTGCTCGCAGATCTCTCTCCCGACTGACACTCTCCTTGCTCGCTCGCAGATACGACGCGACACGCAAAGGGGCTTCTCGCCTTCCATGGTGCTGGGTCTCCGGTCGTGCTCAAGCGGCTCTCGACGGCAGAGACCGAAGCGGCGTTCATCGCGGCCGAGGTCAAGAGGATCAAGATCTGTACGGGGTTGGAGTGGAGCGACTTCGCTGTGCTGTGTGAGTCTCTGATGCTCACGGTCACTGCGAGCGCGATCGCTGACTCTTCGTCTGGTCCGTCGCAGTGAGGTACGGAGCGCTCAGTCGGCCGATCGAACAGGCGTTCCAGTCGCTCGGGATCCCGAACAGGATGGCTGCTGGACACAGAGTCAGTTCATGACAGACACGATCCTTGCACATCGTCCTGGTCTGACCTCTTTTTCGCCTTCGACTGCAGTTCTTCGACCGAGCGGAGATCAAGACGGTGCTCGCGTACCTGCAACTAGCAGACAACCCAAACTTCTCGGTGAGCCACAGTCGATCCGACCCAGTCGCCCCACATGCACTGATTAGTCTCTCCAAATCCTCAGCCCGCCTTTGCGCGAGCCGTCAATGTACCGAAACGAGGAATTGGAGACAAGGTTAGCCGAGTTCCTCTTCCCGCTCTGCTGTTCCTTACACGCTGACCACCCCTTTCAATCTGCCAGACTTTATCGAACATCATCTCCTCCGCGCAAGCGGGCAAGGTCAGCCCAGTCTCGATCTCGCGTCGCGGAAAGTGCAACGTCAAGCTCTCGACGTCGGCTCGAAACTCGATGGACGAGTTTCTCGAGGTGATCGACCAGGTCAAGAAGCTCGCGGACCAGGGAAAGACCGTCAGCGAGCTCATCGACGAGCTGCTCAAGATGGTCGACTTTGAGAAGCACTGGAAGGACGACAAGTGGGAGGACAGGCTCGAGAACATCAAGGAACTGGTACGTCAGACTTCGCCTAGGGCGATCGAGCTCTCAAAGTGCTGACTTTGTTATCTCCATCCACTCCCTCGTCAGGTCAACTACTCGGCCATCGTCGCAGGCAACGTCGCCAAGGAGACCGCGCTGCCGGACCTACCTGAGAGCGGGGTCTGGACCTTGGCTGAGGACGAGGATGTCAAAGAGGTGCCTTCTCCGTGAGTCTGTCGTCATCTTGTCTGATTGCACTGGCCTCGCTGACTCCAGTCTTCTGTGGCAGGTTCACCCCTCTTCGAGCTTTCCTCGAGGCATCGATGCTCTCGACCGACATGACGACCCACGACGAGGAGGCAAACGTCCCTGTCAGTCTTCCCTTTGTCATCGATTTGCTGTCTTCGTGCGCTCAGCTAAACGTCTTCGTTTCTCTCTGAACTACAGAAAGTCGTCATCTCGACCGTCCACGCTGCGAAGGGTCTCGAGTGGCCGGTCGTGTTCGTGCCGTGCGGTAAGTCAAGCCCTCTCGGTTGGTAGACCTTGTCTGGCACCTCGCTGATCTCATCTTCCTCTTCCGTCTGCCAGTCGAGGATGGGGTGTACCCGTTTTATCGGTGTGAAGGCGAGAAGGAGAGGATGGAGGAACGGTCAGTCTCATGATCGCACCCATGGATATGCGTATACCTTGCTGATCCCTGTCTTGCTTCTTCGGTCCTACAGACGTCTTCTCTACGTCGCCATGACGCGTGCACAGGCTCTGCTGGTGAGTCTTGGGTGAGTTGCTCGTGCCTTGTACCCTGCTGACCGACGATGCTGCACGCTTCGTTTCCACAGTACACGTCCCACGCCCAGGGGCGGATGGTGAACGGCCAGTTCCAGTCAAAGACCGTGAGTCGACGGCTGCACCGATCTCGCTCTCAGAGGGATTGTTGACGCGTTCGATTGTTTTCCTTCGTTACAGCTTTCGCCATTCTTGCCGAAAGAGGACGCAGTCAAGGTGCGTTCCCCTCGTCGTCTACGCCCCTCGTTTGGGAAACTTGAGACTGATCCTGGTCTTCTGATCTCGAATTCACAGACACGCACAAGTCAGTATCCCACGTTCGACGCCGAGGCGCGCAAGACCATCATGGCGGTGCTCGGTCGCCCGCCTGTAGACGAAGCGACCATTGAGATCGAGATCGAAAACGCGTCAGTCGGCCCGTCCATCTTTGTGCATCTCATCTGTTTCTTACGCTGACACATCCTTTTGCCCTTTTAGCGGTGCTGCTGCTCAAATCCCTGTCGCACCCGAGTGGCTCTCGTCCAACTCCGGCGAAGCTGGTGAAGCCTTCTCGTCTCGCTTCGCCCGCGGTGGCTTCTTCGACTCGACCGGCCGGGACGAGTTTGCCCTCCCACCGATGCGTCGCTCCGTCTCTCCCTCCTCATCACCACCGCCTTTCTCCTCCACATCGCCACAACGGAGACGCATAACCACCACCGCCAGATCCGGCCCAAGCGCCAGCGAGACCCTCGGCGGGTTCGCTCGAGCCTCCACCCTCGGCAGCTTCGCGCCCGCACCCACAAACAGTCGCTCCGCCTCCACTTCTTCTTCGTCCTCTTCATCCGGCGCCTTCATCGTCCAACCCCAAAGACCCGTCCCGATCGGGCAAGGCTCCCGCTCCTACGCCCAAGGCGGCGGCGGCTCCTTCAAGCGCAAACTCGTCTCCCCCCCACCGATCCGCGACCCAAACACCAAGACCCTCCCTCTCCGTCTTCCAACAGCAGATCGATACGCCCTCCCTCCCATGAATCCACTCACGACGTCCTCGGCGCATCGGTCGACGCATGCGGTCGAGGGACCGAAGGTTGGGCTGGATCGGTTCACGAGTCAGGCGGAGAGCAGTTTGAGCTTCATGAAGGGGTTGGGGTTGCCTCCTCCTGCTGGTCAGGAGGCGCCGGTGCAGCTGGCTGGTGGGGCTGGGGCGGGAACGACGAAGAAGAGGTTGGGGATGGGGAGACCGATGGTGCCTTGGGGGGAGAAGGCGGCGGAGGCGGGTGGGGGGCCGAAGAAGAAGTCCAGGCCGTCTTGAGGGCGCTTTCTTTTTCTTGGTTATGGGCTGTCTCGGTTGGGATACACTATAGCATGCGCTATCGAGCTCTAGAGGATGTGAGTGTCGGTTGCGTCTGGCTGCTTGGCTTACGGATCTTCTTCTCGCTCGTGGGAAAGAAGGACATGTCATCTTCCCGAATCCGAGGTTGTGCTCGCGCAGATCGTCCAAGGACTGAAGGGCGCCTCCGGCGAGCGAGACGTGAGGCGAAGAAGGCGAACGCGAAGGCTGATGGGCAAGATGGGCCAAGAAAAGGGCAGACGAAGCAAGCGGTGTCGACCAAAACGAGCCGGCTGGATGGGACGCCAGACCGATGGAAGCGTGAGCATGACGTTGTGTCCTCGACGGAATGGAAGCAGTGGAAAGACCTGATTAAACAGCTGACCTGACGGGCGGCACGCTACCAGGTCGGTGCGACGCAGAACGGCTTGTGCGCCTTCCAGTGCAGCTTCTGATGCCCTGCATGAATTTGATGGGTGTGTAAACCGCTCAGCGTGACTGTGTGAGCGGGAGCATCCAGCCTCGGACTTGTGCGAGACTTACTTTCCGAACAGTATCGAACTGAAAGGCACTGTGATGAACGCCGAAAAGGTCGTCAGGCTCGTATCGAGATGAACGGAAAGGAGCCGGACTGACCCTTGAACACGTCCTCAATTCGTCCCTTGGCACCTCGTCGCATGGACGTTCGGCACCCTGCAGCCCCGTCCGCCCGTTCTTTGCCTCGCAGATCCACCAGCAGATGTACTGGTCTCTTCTTTGAGCAAAGTCGAAGAGCTCCTTGCCCTCGAGCCTCTCCTGTCCATTCGGAAAGACCGCGCTACGCAGCGTGAGGAGACTGTCGGCATACGCTACTTTGTCTTTCTCGTCGACCTCGGGTTGGAGGGCGTCCAGCTTCGGAAAGATGCGCTGCAGCTCAGTGCGCATGCTGGGAGTCAGACGGTCCCGATAAGGTCCCTCGGAAGCTTTGTCCTCGGTTGTGACCGCTGCTAGGCAGACGAGGAAGTGAAGTCGGACGAGCGTCGATACGAAGGTGACGAAGACTGAGCGATCGTTTAAGGGCACCTGCAGATGATGGTATCGGGAGGGCTCAGCTCGGTACCTGACAGACTCGGCTGCCTCTACGGGACTCACGGTGTCTGAAGTGTCCGTCCAGAGAACGATGGAACTGAGCAACTCCGCTTCAAAGTTCAGAGCTTCTGCCGGGTTCTCGCGGATGAACCGATAGCCCCCGGGTGTGTTGGCCTCCCGGCAGAGGAGCACCGTCCAAGTGAGGAGCAAGGGACGGTCGGCGACCTCGTTCGACAGCTTGAAGTAGTTTCGGAAGAGAGATGGCAGGTACAGAGCCCCGATCTCGCTCTATCCATACCCGACGCAGAGATCGTTAGTACAGAGAGAGCAGGCAGAAACTTCGTACGAGACGTGACACGTACCAACCTTCGGGTAGAATCTTTTCGCGGTAGAGAGTACATGGCTTTGAACTGCGTCGAACTGAATGATAGGCGCAAGAAGGGACGGTCAGCTAAGCCAGACGGTCGTGCGCACCGCTCGCACTGTCGTGTGACGATACTGACCAGCGGAGTCAGCTTGATGTCCGCGTCCGGCGCAGGGTTGGACACTGTGGAAGCATCATTGCCCTCAGAGAGGTCGAGTATCTCTCCGAACTGACGAGCGAAGTGGATGGTAGGCGAGGGCGGCATCGTGGTCGGAGCGTCGGAGGTCAGCTCGAGCTCACCCCTCTTTCCCCTCCTCACCTCGAGCCATCACCACCCCACCGTCCGCATCACACAAGCCGCCGTCTCAGACACTCCAAGATGTCCTCCGATTCTGCATCGCTCCCCACTCTTCCTCTCGAAGTCAAGGGCCACATCCTCCGGTTCTGCGACGTTGAGACGCTCGGGCGGACCTCGCAGGCGTCGCTCGCCATGCTCGAGCTCTCGGGGCCACTGCTGTACCGAGACATCACCATCAGAGGCAAGGAGCAGCTCGAGATGATGATCAGATCAGAAGTGAGCCCTGCAACGTTCCTTTCTCGTCCTCGAGCGGAGATGAGCTGAGCTGACCTCTCCCCAACGGTCACGGTCGCAGACGGTGCTGCCCTCGATCGCACCGTTTGTCTCGCTCGCCCAGACCAAGACGTTCACATACGTCCCGCGCAGATTCCACGGAAACTCAAATCAGGACGTACGGGGCAGGCTCGCTTCATCTCCCGTGCACATCCAAGAACTCGTCATCGATGCTCGGGCGGGACTGGCGCAGGGCAACAAACTCGCCTGGATCGACGTGTCCATCCTGCTGTCCTCTTACGACCCCTTACACCTGCGCTTCGTGGGCACACCAGCGCTTTCTCGCGCGGTAGGATGCTACATCGGGTTCCCGGTCGACCTGCCATGGACGCGTTTGACGCTCTTCTGCCTTGAGCATTGCCTCGTGAGCACCGACCTTGTGGAGATCAAGGCCCTCGTCGACCGCACGCCGTTGCTGGACCTCATCTTCGACCTCTCTGACTCGAAAAGGGTCCGCAAAGACATCATATCCGATCTGCAGTACATATCTGACGACCTGCAGGGTGAAAGTACAGGTGGACCAAGATTTGGCCAGGTGCAGGTCTGGGTCAACAACGAGGAGGAGGTCGCACTCGCCAAGTCGACCCTCGTCGGATGTAGCTGCACGTCCCTCGACATCGGAGTTAAGCAGTCAGTCGCGACCGTATCATCTGTCAACGGCCGGGCAGGTGACTGACTCTTTCATCGAACACCCTCCAGGTCCACGGACGCGTGATCCGTGACCCGTACCCGACCTTACTTCTCGTGATCGGTCTTCACAGGTGAGTCTCTTGCCGAACATGCCGCTCCTTTGCCTTCCGCTCGTCTGTGTCTAACATACATCTCTGTTTTCGCCCCAGCTTAGCCTCAGTCCACACTCGTTCGGTCCAACTTTGCACCCCTGTTCATCCGTCGTTCCCTCTACGCCAGCTACCATATCATGCATGTCCATCGTCTCTTCGCACTTCGACTCTGCCAATCTGTCCGCAGGCCTGATCTCCTTTCTTGCCCTGACGGAGCGGCACGCGAAAGAAGAGAGCGCCTCAGACATGTTCATACAAATAACTTGCGACACGGTTCTAGTCTCCCTTTCTCCCCAGCATCCCCGTCCAATCATGCTTCGCGTACCCAGACTTCAAGAACTTCTCCACCCTCGCCTTGTCCTGCTTCGAGTCCATCTTCCTCGGCTTCCTCCACTTGCGCGGCTCAAGCTCGAGCATCGAACCGATGATCTCGGCGGCAAAGTATCTGCGCGTCCACAAAGATGTAGCAAGCTTTAGGTCAGCGAAACGTCGATAGCGACCAAGAGAGCAGCGTAGCCTGGACGAGTACTAACCTCGGGAACTCCCCTCCACCCTTGTCCCCTTCATCGACCATCCCCTGGTCCTCTCCCTCGCCAGCCTTCGCGCTCGAGTCAGAGACACCCTCGATGACGTGCCCGTACCCCTTCTCCCCCTTGTAGTCCCACTGGACCATAAAGTAAGGCAGGTTCGACACCAACGCCCTCCTGAACCCTCCCGGCCTCGACGAGAAGTCGATCAACTTCTTGTGCTGGCTCCACTCCGTCTCCGAGCTCAGGATCGCCTCCCGGAAATACGCCGGCGCGTCCTCGTACATCTCCCACGGCATCGGGACGCTAAGGGAAAAAAGAGAGAAGGGGATTGGGTCAGCATAGGTGAGAGCAGACACAGAAAGATAGCCCAAGAAGACGAAAGGAAAAGCTGCGAACTCACGCCTCGATGTACGTATGATTCTGCTGCTTGAACGAGAGCACCGTCTCGTAGAACAGCACCCCCTTTTCCTGCTCCGCAAACATCTTCATCAGACACTTCATAAAGTTTCGGATCTCGTCCCAGACGTCGTCGTCCCCCTCGAGGGAGGTCAGCGTGTGTTGGAGAGGAACGATGAGGACGTGTCCGTCGACGAGTTCCTCGGTTTGGGTGCAGGCGAGGTAGGCTTTCGTCCCCATGGCGATGACGGCCGCTCGAGGAGGACCGTCCTCGTCCTTTGGGCAGAGGAGACAAGAGTCGAGCGCTTTGCGGGTCCGGGCATAGTCGTTGATGGCGTACAACCGCTTGGACGCGTCGGTCTTCATCTTTTTGCGGGCGAGTCGGTCGGCGTTCTCGTCGAGGTAGTCGTTTCCTTCCTTGAACATGCCGTCGTTCGCAATCGCCTTCGCCATCTCGGCGTCCATGTTCTTCTGGTCCGAGGAGCCGGCGCCAAAGCGTTCGGCGCGGACGAGATCACCGAGGGTGGTAGTGTCATCGTCGGCGTTGAGGCGGAGAAGATCGCCAGTCTTGGGATCGCGGGTCTCGACCTGGCAGGCGGCGAACGAGGACGGCAAGATTCCTTCAGTCTGAAGGGAGCAGACTCGACGCGAACAGTCACGTCACGACTCACCTTGACGACCTTCCTCCTATTCCCAGGGAGCAGCGGCGCCTCCTCTTTGCCTCCCAGACCGACGTCGTACAGCTTGCCGCGCCCGTCGAGGGTCGGCATCATCTCGACTCGGACCTCGTCCCCGTTCGGCGCACCTTCCCTGCCCTTGCCCTTTCCTCCGTCCTGTGCGTGGCCCACGCTGGCACCGTTCTCGGCAGCACGTCGCGCACGAGCCATCTCGGCGTCGTACTCTGCCTCCAACCGGCTCGCATCGGGCGAGTCCATCAGGCGCGCTTTGAGGACGGCAGCCTGGAGCTTGTTGAGTTCCGACGGCGAGAGAGCAGGCTTGCCGAGGTTGAGTGGTGTGGGAGGTGCAGGCCGGTGTTGCGTGGGCATCAAGACAGACGGGATCGGCGTCGACGGCTGGGAAGGCGACTGGAACGAACCCGCTCGACGGAGCGAGTCGACTCGGTTGACGGCGCCTGCACCGCTGGTGAACGACTCGCCAGCACCGGTCGAAGACGACGAGCCAGGCGCCCCAGGCTCCTCTCCTGGCCGACGGAAGCCTGCACGGCTACCTGGCCGGCTGCCTCCACCGCTGGACAGAGCAGCGTCACTCGTGAACATGTACCGCTCCTGTCCGGGCGTGCTGGATCCGCTCGCTCCTCCGGCGGAACCTCCTGAAGGCCCAGTCCGGCCGCGCGACTCTCTGCGGCCTGCACGCTCGTCGAGGATCCTCTTCTCCTCGACGGCCTCCTCAAAGTCCTTGAGGGTTCCGTAGCGCTCGATGGCAACCTCCTCGATCGATCGCGACTCGGCAGCCGCAACCTCGTACGTCCGACGAAGCTTGGTCATCCGCCATTGCGAGCCAGGAGCACCAGCAACGACAGGCTTCGAGGCTATAGAAATAGAGCACAGAAAGCGTCAGAAAGCCCATCCTCGATCGACAGAGACGGGACGACACGGACCTGACGGTGTCGAGAAGCTCTTTCCCTCTGACTCTCCCTCGATGAGGCGCGTGTTGATCTCACGCCGATGGAACCGAGGCTAGCGGAGACAGTGATGACGAGTCAGTCAGAAGAGAGAGGGAGCTTGAGCCGAGGACGAAGATGTCGAGCGACTGACCTCCTCGACGACGACCTGAGCCTGGACGGCCTCCTTCTCCTTGCGCGAGCTCTGGGTCGTGCCCAGCGCGGTGAAGAAGTCGGACCCTCCTCCGGTCGCCCGTCCTTCGACGTCTGCTCCGTCGTCGTTTACGCCTGCTCTGCCGGACGAGACGGAATCTTGTTCCTCCATCATCCACGACTCGCGCCCGGACGAGGCGGCGATGGTCGAGCGCGGGAGGGTGGCCGTCGTCGGCTGGGACGCATGCGAGGTCAGCGAGAGCGACTCGGACGTTGGAATTTGAGCCGCAGACCGCTGAGAGCATACAAAGAGGTTATATCAGCCAAGGCAAGGGCGGCAAGGCTCCAAAGGTGCTCGACCAGCCGGCCATCAGCCGACCTCCGAGCTCACGCTCAGGTTGATGGACTGACCTGGTCGACCCCCTTCTCCACCCAGACTGCTGCGTCGTCCTCGTCGTCGACGACAGTCAGTCCACTGTGCTTGTCTTCCTTGTCGTGAGTTCTCCTCCTCTTGTCGTGGTGATGTTTCCTGTCCTTGCTGTCTGGGGATCTGTCTGATCTGGACGAGTGATGCTTCTTGTCGGACCGGTCCTTCCTGTCCGGCTTGTCCTGACGATCCCGACTGCGAGACCGCTTGCGTTCCTTGTCCCGATGGGACGACCTGTGCTTCGAAGACGATGACCGCTCAGAGGGTTCGTCCATCGTGAAGGTGGCCTGACGGATCGAGCCGGGGGGGAGCGGGGGGAGAGGTGAGGTCGAGGTCGGCGCCTGATGGGAGGTCTGGCTATCGCAACGATTCAACAGAGGAGATCAGCTTGGCCGAAACGCTCACATGTAGGGTGTGCACTCACGATGGGATTGATCTGGATGCGTGTTTTCGTCGTCGGTAAGCGAGTCGTGTGATTGGACGAGGTCGATGACGGGGGTGAGCTCGGACGGGATTCGAGAAGTCGCCAGTCGATCCCTCGCCGACCGTCCGCTCGTGTTGCTCGTTCACCAACGACGACTCTCGCCCAGACCCAACTCTCGCTCCTCTCTAGATGGTCTTTACTCCGCTCTCGTCTTCCTCGGCCATGTCGATGCGTCGTGCTCTTCCTCGCCAGGCTCGTTCGCTCGCGACGGCTGTCCCAAAGCCGTGAGCTCACTTTCCTCCTCTCCTGCCCTCGGCCCTCGTACCGTCCGATGCTGACGTCCGCCTACCTTTCGACGACCACAGACCTACAGGTACGGTCTACTAGTCCCTTTGGGTGTCGTATCATCCGAATCAAGCTCATCGTTCTCGCTTCGTCTTGTCTGCTATCCCGGCCGCTCTCCTCCACCTCGCTCGTGTCCGGTCCCACAGCCATCGTCTTCATGAACGTGAGCACCGTCTCTTCAGCACGACTTCATTCGGACTTTGACTGACCTTTATGCTTCCAATCATCTCGACTAGATGGGCGGACCCGCAACAGTAAGCACTCACCTCTCGCTCCGCCCCTGAGCTCGCGCCTCGCGCCCACTCACCAGTCCCTCAACAACGACGGCAGCTCCTGCTCCACATTTTTAAGGCATCTTCCTGACTTACCTATTGCTTGGACTTGCTCGCAGATCCCCGAGGTCCACCCTTTCCTGTCTCGACTGTTTCACGACCACGACCTCATCCCCCTGCCGTTCCAGCGGTTCCTCGCCCCGTGGATCGCAAAGCGTCGCACACCGCAGATCGAGAAGCAGTACGAGGAGATTGGAGGAGGATCACCCATCCGACGATGGACGTCGACCCAGGGAAGGCTCATGACCGAGCTGCTCGACGAAATGTGCCCCGAGACGGCACCCCACAAGCCCTACATCGCCTTCCGATACGCCGACCCTCTGACTGAGGAGTGCATCGCAGAGATGCGACAGGACGGTGTCGAGCGGGCGATCGCGTTCACGCAGTACCCCCAGTACAGTTGCTCAACAACCGGTTCGTCGCTCAACGAGCTGCATCGAGTGCTCAAGAAGGAGGCCACCGAGGACGCCAAGAAGGGAGCAAAGGAGGGCGTGCCTGCGAAGAAGCCGATTGAGTGGAGTGTCATCGACCGATGGCCGACACAGCCTAAGCTCATCGAGGTTAGCCCGTTTGTTCTCTCACGACTCCGCCGCAACTACGTGGCTGACCGCCTCTCTTCTCCCCATCAGGCTGTCGCAGAAAACATCACCGCTACCCTTGAGGCTCAATACCCGCCAGAGACGCGTGACAAGGTCGTCATCCTCTTTTCCGCTCACTCTCTGCCCCTCTCGGTCGTCAAGTCAGTATCAGATCCGCTGTCGCCGCCCTTGCTGGCCTCATCTTGCTGATCATCTTGTCACGCTCTCGCAATCTTCAGCCGAGGTGACCCTTACATCACTGAGGTTGCCGCCACTGTTCTCGCTGTGATGGCCAAGCTCGGAAATCGCAACCCGTTCGTCCATCCCCGCTGTGCACTTCTGCGTGCGCCTTTCTTGCTGACCAGCTTCCGTCCTGTCTCCAGGTACCGCCTTTCGTGGCAGTCGCAAGTCGGTCCTTCCGCATGGCAGGGTCCGCAAACGATTGACGCCATCAAGGGCCTCAACCGGAACGGAGAGAACGACGTCGTCATGGTCCCCATCGCCTTCACGAGCGACCACATCGAGACCCTGTACGAGCTCGACATCGAGTACGGACCCGAGGGAAAGGAGGTCAGTCCCACATACGGTGCATGACCCTGTCTCCTACCACGCTGACCCGGTCTCATCTTCTCACTCCCTTTCAGCTGGGCATGAACATCACCCGTGCGCCTTCGCTGAACGACTCGCCGACGTTCATCCGTGCGCTCGCCGACCTGGCGTCTGAGCACATTGAGAACTACAGCAAGGGTGCGATCGGTCCTACGAGTGTGCAGATGGGTCTGCGGTGCCCTGGGTGCACGAACGAGCGGTGCAAGGGGAGCAAGGAGTTCTTCGCGAACGGAGGACGGATCTAGTCCAGTCGATAGATATGGGACACTTTGCATCGCGCTTTCCAGTCCAATGTTTAGCAAATCAGACGAGACTCACAGGCGTTTAGCAGAGAGGACCAAGGAGCGTTCAGAGCCTCTAAGTTAGTCTCTGGCCTCACCTGAGGCGGGGTGACAACCTGTCTCCTGTCCTCTCTCCGACATCGAGCATGCTCTTCTCCCCCCTTCCTTTGGGCCTTGTCGCTCTGGCCGTCTCATCCCTCGCCTCTCCAACTCCGTCATTGTCACCAAGCTATACCAAGATCTCTCTCAATAACATCGAGACACTGTATGTCCAGACGCCGGATCCTCAGGTTGAGCTCGAGCTCACGTTCCGCTCCTCCCTCCCTCTCCTGCAGGTATTTCCAGGCGAACCAGACCACCGTCTCGCGCCACGCCGATAACAAACAACAACTTGCCTGCCATGGTTCTGGATGCTTTCCCTTCCCGGATGTGCGACCGACGTCTGCGACGGTGAGTCCTCAGGTGGTCGGGCAAGAACAAGCAAGGCGCGAGCTCACCTTCCTCGCTCTTTGGACCGACCGGCCGGTAGTGCACAGCGATCGACATCAGAGAACGACCTGGGGAGATCTACTGGGATGTCAGTTCTCTCTCGTCTGCCTCTTTTGTATCGGGGCTTGGCTGATGCGTTTCGGGTTGAACGTGTCCAGTGCGGCAGCTCGGTGATGTGGAACAAGGGGCTCATCGATGTCAGTCCTTTCGCCGGTCTACGTTTTCAGCCTTCTTGGGACTCGAAGAACCGGCTGGTCAGACTGCTGATCCGCCTTGCTGTCCATTTATCGCAGTTCACCGTTCGGTGTGAGCACTGGGAGGACGACGGCCGAGGAGACTATGCAGGTGACCGCGATGTTGATATCGTCAAGGTGGGCCTCGACTTCTTCATGTATCTTCAGACGGTACGGTACTGATGAGATTCTTTCGATCGGTGAGACAGGGATCTTGCTCCGCGACATACAACCCCAGGCCGTTCGACCAGGGCAACGACGGCCCCAACCATCTTCCCACACAAGGTCCGCTTCCTTCTCACCTCGAGCGTTCCTAGAAGCGCTTCACTGACTCGTTCCAGCCTGCGTCGACCGCGCAATATCTAGACGGACCCTCGGCGGAGCAGCTGGTCCAGCTCTTCCAGGTCTTTGTCGCCGTCCTGATCATTTTCGTCCTTCTTCGCCGGTGGATCCGCTCCATCGACGCTGACGACCGCGATTCACGTCAAACTCGTCGGCATCCGAGCCAATACCCTGGCGATAACACGACGTCGCTTCTGAACTCTGGAAGAACCCTGGCCGGGCCGCCACCGTCGTACGGAGCCATCGAAGACGAGCAGGGACACGCCCATCACGCTGGTCGGCACCACCATCAGCATGGGACGGGTCCTGGCCACCATCACCACCACCATCATGAACCGGCCTTGCCATCAGCACCAGCTCCAGACCACGGGACCTCGCACGATCACAGCGGAGGAGGGGCGGACGCAGGAGCGGACGCGGGCGGAGGTCACCATCATCACGGCTAGATTATGTACAAGACCTTTTCGAAATATGTCGTTATATCTGAGTTCAATGATCATAGGCAGCAGGCCGTTGGTGGAGAAATCTGGCGGATCTTGGGCTGGTGATGACCCACTCGGGTCGTCACGTGCTTCTTCCGCGCCGCGCTCGTCCGCAAGCTGACCTCGTTGCCCTGCCCGTCATCCACCACTGCCCCTCGACCTGTCGATCCGCTCGCCATGTCTCTGTTCTCTGCTCGTGAGACGAACCAGTTCAACACGTTCCTGTCGTCGCTCGAGGTGGAGGATGGTCCCTCATCGTCGTCCGAGTGGGCTGAGCCGACGAACGGCGGAGGGCGAGGTCAGGGGCACCCTCCCAGCGACAGAGATCCAGTCAGTACAGCATCCGTCTTGCTCTGTCTTGCGTCGGGGCATGAGTCGGCCTTCATTCATGAGGTTCCTGAGGTCACTGTGCTGGAGTTGGACGGATATCGAGGGCTACAGAGATGGACGCCAGGTGGGCACGACTCGAGCTGACGGTTCCTTCCCGCCCTGATCCCCCTCGTCACTCGCAGTACTCGCATCCACCGCCACTCTCACCCTCGCATCACTCACACCAATCCACATCATCATCCCGATTGAATAACGGAACGTCAGCGTCTGCTCCCGCTGGACCGAGCTCCCCGTCAAAGAGGACGAGTCGACCGTCCGGGGCAAGCTCACCGCCGCCGCCGCGTTCCTCACTCCCCTGGCCACAACCTCACACCTCGCACGCGACCTCACCCACACGACATCAGCCTCAGCCTCAGCTTCCAGCGTCATCCAGCCGACACCCAGCCAGAGGAGGGTCGGGTGAATGGACGGATCATCAGATCGAGTACAGACCTGTCCCGGCTCGACCGGGCATGGACATCGACCACCCAGCGCGACCGGCACAAAGACACCAACCACGAACGAACGGACACACGCTCGACCCATCTCAGCTCAGTACATCTCCACCAGGACCGTCCAGCCTCGGACGCCCTCCTGTTTCCTCCTCTTCTCAGCCAGGCGTCCTCCACCCAGGCCTTCCGCGACTACCCGGCCCGCCCGCCGGCCCTGCAACGGCCACAATCCAACCACAGCCTCCTTCCAGATCAGCATCTTCGTCTCAGGCGAGACCACATCCACATCTCGATCGACCCGGCAACTCGACGCGTGCCCATCCGACTCAACCACCGGCAACGGCCGCTCCAGCCGAGACGTTTGCAGCCCCGCCACTGCCCAATCTACGAGCAAAGCCGCCCGTCGCACCAGCACTCCTGACGGCATCTCAAAAGAAGGCGAACCACATCGCGTCAGAGCAGAAACGGTGAGTCCAGCATCGCCTTGGTCTTTTTGGCCTGGCTGACCTGAGGCTGACCTGTGCTGTGCTCGCTTTTGGCAGCCGAGCAAACATCCGCCGAGGATACGACGCACTATGCGAGACGGTTCCTTCGCTCCGAGAGGCGGCTCGACAGGAAGCTTTGAAGGCATCGTCCTCCACGGCAGCAGCGTCAGGTCGTCGAGGGTCGCGTGCACGAAATAAGGTCGAAGGATCCGCCGCTCCAGAAGGCAGTACAGGCGCGGCGGGAGACAAGACGGACGGCAGGTCGGGGCCCAAGAGTGAAGGCATCGTGCTCGTCAAGAGTGAGTGCAGCCGTCCCACCTCCAGATCAGAGGTCCGCAGCACGCACAGCTGACGCGCGATGCTTCTCTGCTTGATCACAGCCATCGAACATCTTCGAGAGCTTCTCGACAGTCGACAAGCACTGCTCAGTCGTCTGGAGTATCTGCGGTCGAAGGCGGCGCAGATGTACCCGACCAGCCAGCATGGTCAGATCGGGATTGCCGCTCGGTCCGCGTGGGAGGGCGAGTGGGAGGGCGGCGCCGACGAGGAAGGCAGCGAGGATGGCAGCGGAGGTGGGGACGACTGAGTCAAAGCTGCACACTTTCGATGGGCGATACGGCTGGATGCACGGTTCCCACTGTGTGCGTGCGGAGGGAGCAGGGGGGGCGCCTCTTGTTCGGTCGAGGTGATCCTGTCTTGGACTTTTCTTCATCCTCTCCGACGGTAACGACTATCTACGACCTTTCATCGTTCGATTCTCGAAGGGTTCGCGGCTTGAGCGGGTTTGGACGCCGACGCCGCGGCGCAACGAACGAACGAACGTGCCTGCTGCTCGAGCTCACTCGGTCGACCCTAACTTGCACACAACAACTACGTTTCGTCGGCTTCTCCATTATAGATCCTCGCCAGTCGAGATCTCTCCTCTCTCCCCGAACGACCACTCTCCACGACGACCTCTACGATTCTTGCCCTGCTCGTCCGACCGGTGACCTCGACCTCGCCTGTGCTCCTCCCTCGGCTCGCCCTCCGCCTCGCACCCAGCTTGCTCCCTCGCCGCCGTCAATCCTACAGCACTCCTCCTTCGCCACAGTTTCCCATGACCGCCATCCTTCAATCCAAGCGGACCGGGCCCGAGTGCTGGGCTCATCGAGGTCCGTCCGAGCGAGTTCAAGCATGACCACGTCGTCGCCTCTTATTCTCCGAGCTCACTCTCCACGTCCCTTTCTTTGCTGTGGACTCTTGGACGCGCAGGTGCCTCGGCCGAGTATCCTGAGAACACACTGGCTGCGTTCGCCGGGGCTATCGCGGAGGGTTCCGAGTGCATCGAGTCTGGTGAGTCGAGCTCCTGCTGAGCTTTGCGACGGAGGGGGGACCCCGAACAAGGTGGCCTCACACGTCATGCTGACTCTGCTTTGTCGATGTCTCTTCATTTCGCTATCGTCTGTTCTGGATATGAAGACCTGCATACCACCGTAAGTCCGCCTTTCCCAGGCTCAGCCTGGACGGTGACCCCCAGGAGGACTCGTGCCCAGCTCAGCCCACCGGCGGCTCTGATCCCCCTTTCCTCTCGACCCGCCTGCTAATCTCGCCTCCCTGTCCGCGCTTCCTACCAGACCGACAACCAAATCTTGCTCTTCCACGACGTCTCCTTGGAACGCACCACCGACGGCCACGGCTTCATCAAGGAGCTCCCCTGGGCAGGCTCAAACGGAATTGAGTGAGTCACCCTCGCCCTCTCCCCACCTTCTCGACTGACGCCTCGTTCTCTGCTCGCCAGGCACGTGAGGACAAAGGCAACCCCGATCCAGCCTATCCCGCTGTTTCAGGAGTTGCTGCAGTTGTTGATGGAGCCGCAGAACAGGCATATTCGCTTCAACGTGCGTACAAGAGAGGCCGGCGGAGGTCGCCGTGAGAGCAGAGGTTCTGATTCTGGCTGACGCAGGAAGGTTCTCGCTTTGATCATTTAGATCGATGTGAAGCCGACGAACGAGCCGGAGCAGTTGTTCACGCTGATGGGGGAGCAGATCCGGTGAGGTGCTCGGTTTGGGCCCGCGTGAGAATTGGTGGAGGCGTGTTTCGCTGACCAGCTTCCTCCATCTCGTTCCTTTCCCAGCAAATTCTCCAACTGGGAGACCGACCTTGCTCCTCGTCTGATCCTCGGTCTCTGGTCCGTCCCTGCCTCCACCCATCCACCCACGCCCCCTCCCTCGGCGTACTCCATCCTAATCTTCCCTCCCCTTTCTCTGTTCCCCCACCCGACCGAGCAGGCATCCCTCCTTCCTCCTCCCCGCCCGCCGACTCCTCCCTTCCCTCACCCTCCACAACATCACCCCCTCCCTCTCCGTCTCCGGCCAATACTTCTCTCCTCACGTGTCAGGGTACTCGATCGCGTTCCCTCTGCTCCTCTCGCCTGCTGGCCAGGCGTTCCTGAAGAAAGCAAGGGAGGAAGGGAAAGAGGTGGGCGTGTGGACGGTCAATGACGAGGCGGAGATGTGTGTGGCGGCGGGGTGGGGGATGGATTGGATCCTGACGGATCGGCCGGGGGTGTGGAGGAGGTTGAGGGGGGAGGTGAGTGGCTGGCAGACAGCTAGAGTGTAGACCGAGGGGGCAGAGAAGGTGCTGATGTTGCGTGCATTTGGACTTCTTCGACAGCTCGCTGCCGACTTTGAGGGGACGTACCAGAAGCATGTGGGACCGCTGTTTGGGTGGTCGTCGTTCAAGTACTACTCGATCTCGCACGTACGTCGTCCATCATCGTTTGAGTCCATCGTCGACTGTGTAATTGCTCCCCGCTCACTCATCGTCTCGTGTCTTTCCTTTGCAGGCTTACTGGAACCGAGTCGTCCGCGGTCGGCTCCTCAAAGCGGCAGGCCCGTTCGTCGAGGTCCCGGTCTCGGCACCTGCCGAGACGAAGCCAAAGGCGACTTCTGGCACGGAAACACCTGTGGATGCCACTCCGGAGGGTCTCTAGAGCGTGGTGGGCCTTTTACTCTCTCTATACACGCGTCAATATCCCCCCTTGACCCCTCGTATGGCAATCTGTTGTCGTTCGTGTGGCGGCTCCTGACTGCTGTTTGTCCCGACATCACCTAGATCTCCCCTGTTTTCTTTCGCGAGCGAAACACGCACTGGAAAATCTTTTGTTTGCATCTCCTATACACAGAGTTGTTTGTCGCTCTTTTGACGATAGAACGGCGCGCAGGAGCGAAACCAAAGCGGGGAGGGCGCCTGAGCAGGCGCGTGTGCGAGCCCACGCTCTCCCCCTCAACTACCTCCTCCCGTGCCACGGCGCTCGTACTCTTTGACGCTCAGATGGCTCATCCGCGCAAACGGTGATCGCTGTTCGGCCCTCGATGGCCCTGTTCAAGCCTTGGCCTCTCGGAAGCTGAGGTGTGTGGGCGGACTTCCCCGCGTCGGACCCCTGCCTTCACCCGACCACTCTTCGTTGCTCGGGCTCGATGTGACCCTCCTTCAACAGCGATCAAGCCCCTCCAACGTTCACTCTGGCCAAGCTCGACTACAAGTCTCCTGCAGGACAGTCGATCGCACTTCAGCCAGACCCTTCAGCGACAGGGCGAGCTGAACACGAACGGTCATCTTGAGCTCTCCGACCCCTCTCTCCAGACTGGAGCTCGTCGTTGCCGGACATGCTCTCCCTCAGTCAGTGCCTCGTTCTCATCTTCCTCCACACCGTCCCAAACATCAAGCTCACTCCCATGTTTGTGTTCCCTCTCTCCCCAGTGTCGAGCACGCATCACTCGTTCCCCAACCTGGCCGACCCATCAGGCCGTCTCCCTCCGTCTCCCTCGTCGTCCTCC
The DNA here is from genome assembly GCA_036245725.1 of Mrakia hoshinonis. Classification (NCBI taxonomy): domain Eukaryota; kingdom Fungi; phylum Basidiomycota; class Tremellomycetes; order Cystofilobasidiales; family Mrakiaceae; genus Mrakia; species Mrakia hoshinonis. Next base: position 1,015,608 of record BTPH01000037.1, read on the forward strand.
CAGTCCTCTCTCGGCAGCCTGGGTCGCACCTCCCACCCACCCAGCCGACAAAGCCAACAGCTCGACCGCTTCTCCATCTTTGTGACCGACATATCTGGCAGTCGACCGCTCTCTGGCCATAGCGAGTCGTTCACAAAGGTGAGCTCGAACCCTCCCCGCCGCCCTCCACTCTGCCGTTGTTCGGTCACTCTCACCCGAGCTTGAGGCTGACTCCCCTCCTCCAACCCTCGGCTGGCTATACGTTCCCTTTTCGCCGCATCGAATCGATGACGTTAGAATGCACCCGTCAAGAAGCTGGTCCAAAAGCGGGAGAGCACGATGCTCCGGTCGACCTCGTCCAGCAGCGGTGGGCCGTCCGCGCCAGAGGGAGAGACATCCTCGGCTTCTTCGTCGAGGGCTTTCAGGGTGTTTACGACGAAGCCGTCGATGATCCATCTACCTGGAGGAGGGAACAAAGGGCCGGAGAAGGCGAGGAGGGTGAGGTTGTTTGTGTCGAGGGAGGTGGGGACGAGGCAGATGGGGGTCTACTCTGAAGTGAGTCTGCGCTCACCTTTACCGGACGCTGGCAGTCATGCGGATATCGATATTGACTGCTCTTTTTCTTGCTCTATGATGACAGGACGACCTCCTCATCCAGACGGTCGACCTCTCGCTCCTCCGCACAACCGACATCTCCCTCGTCCACCCCTCCGTGTTCAACCTCAAAGACACCCTCCTCATCACCCACCGCACACCTTCCTCCACCCCCTCACCCTCGTCTCACACCTCCTCCAACCACCGCCACTCCCACCGCCCACCTCCCTCCCCATCCTCCCCCGTCTTCCCAGACGCGTACAACTCGTCCGCCCTCGGCCGCACCGTCTCCCAACACCTCGGCGGCGGTGCCTCCTCCTCCTCCTCACCCAAATCACCTCGCTCCTCTCCCCGACGACCCTCAACAGCCTCCGCAACCGCTTCAGCCTTCTACCTTCTCCCTCCTGGGTCCTCGCGCCCACCACCAACGCAAGACGCGTTCACCTCCTCCTCCCCACCAGCAGATCAACTCCTGTACCTCCGCTTCCCCTCGACCGAGTCCGCAAAGACCTGGTTCGCCCTCTTGCAGTCGTTCGCGATCGTCCCGACGCATACCACGCCTCCCCCGGCGGCTGGGGGACCCAACCCCGTCTGGCAGCGCGCATTGGAACCGACGTACAGGGTCAAGACGCGGTTGATCCTGAGGATCTGTGAGTTTCGAGCGCCGTCCTTGACGTCGGGGTCTTCGACTACTTCGCTCTCGACGATCCATCAGCATCAGGACGACGGAGCAGGGCCAGGAGGGACGGCGAGTCCGGCGATGTTTGTGGAGGTGCAGGTGGCGAAGGGTTCGGGTGCGCCGACGGGGGCGGGGAGGATGGTTGGGAGGACGGGGGTGTGTAGGCCGGGGGTGGGCGGTAAGGAGGGGTATAGTTGGGAGCAGGAGTTTGGGTTTGAGGATTTGGGTGGAGCTGGGGGAGGAGGGGGGAAGGAGGAGGTGAGGGTGGTGGTTTGGAAGGAGAGGAAGATGGGGAGGGAGGGGAAGGTTGGAGAGGTGGTGGTGTCGGGTGGAGGGAGGTCAGGGATGAGGGAGGGGGAGATGTGAGTCGATTGGGATTTGTGACCTTCTCTAGGGCCAGGACAAGGCTTGCTGACGTGTTGTCTCGCCTCGTGTGGTCGCAGGTTGGAGGGATGGTACCCTCTGCTGGACGGATCGCAACACGCGGGCGATCTGAGGGTGAAGATCACGTTCACAGAGCAGATTGTGTTCTCGCGGTCTTACTACGACGAAGTCGAAGCTGTGAGCCTTACTCGAGTCCTCGACAAATTGGTGATCCAGATCTGACAATGACCCCTTCTCCCCTTCAAGACTCTGCGCGACCCGATCCGCTCGATCCTCCCCCTCTGGAAAGACTGCGACCAAGAAACCGTCGCCCGCTCCCTCATGCGCTCCGCCCTCTGCACCTCGACCTCCGAATCCCTCGTCCTCGACCTCCTCTCCGCCGAGGACCTCTCCTCCGACACCCTCTTCCGCTCCTCCACCCTCTTCACCAAAGTCCTCGAGGTCTTTCTCAAGGATCATCTCGCTCCGTTCCTCTCTGCCTCGCTCCTGAGGACGATCGAGTACGTCATGACGAACGGGATCGCGATCGATATCAAGCCGGATCGGCCGGAACCGATGAGTGGGTCGAGGAGGGATGCGATGAGGGATGCGGAGTGGGCAAGGAGGGAGTTTGATCGGGAGGAGAGAAAGAGGAGGAAGGTTGCGGCGGATGGGAGGGTGCTCATGGGATTGGTGGAGACCGTGTGGGCGGATGTGTATGCGAGTAGGGGGATGGTGCCGAGGTCAGTCCTTCGTCTGTGATGGAGTGATCACGCATCCGACTGACCTTTTGCACGTTTTTCAGCTTCGTTCGAAACGTTTTCGGCGTGCTCTTTGACAACGTCAAGGCCGAGGACCGCTTTCGCGCCATCACGTCAATCCTGTTCCTCCGGCTGCTCGTGCCGGGGATGATGTATCCTTCGCTCTTCGGTCTGACGTCGTCTCTGCCCCAACCGGCTGTACATCACACGCTCAAGCTGGTCGCCAAGGTGGGTCGGTCTATACACCGAAGCAGCAGATCCGATTCCGAGCTGACCCATATTTTGCTCTCTCAAGTCGCTGTCCGGCCTCAGCTTCGGTGGCCTCCTCGAGTCCAAGGAGCCCGAGATGCACGCTCTGCTCGACAGCTTCGTCAAGAGCCGCCATAACCAGGTCACCGACTTCCTCTACGCCGTCTGCCGGCGTGACCCACCAGCCATCAAGGATGGGGCGTCTTGCACGGGCAATGGAGCCATCATCGCTCATCTGTCGTCCCTTCCGTCGAGGGAGGGTCAACTACTCCCACCTCACTTTCTTGACCCGGCCGCGGACCTGGCGACGCTCGCGTCTTGCTTGGGCAAGTCGGTCGACCAGATGGTCACCAGTGGGGCGCTGCCGGGCAACTTCGAGTCGAGCCCGAGTTTCGAGAAGCTGTACCCGATGGTGGGCGTTGTGGGGAGGATCATCGACGATGAGGCGGAGGTCAGAAGGCTGAGGTTCCAGAGGGATAGGTGAGTCGTCTCGCATCGAATCTTTCTCCGGCGTCGCGCTGATTGGAGCGATCTATCTGTACCTCTTCTACCAGTTCCGCCCTCTCCCGCTCCCACCCGTTCTCCCCACCCACCTCCCCTCTCCCCTCCCCAACCCAAACCCAATACGCCCTCTCCCCACCCCCCACCGCACCTCTCGCCCCCACCTTGCCTTCCACCACCCAATCCCAATCGCCACCCACAAAGCGTCCCGCCCGCTCCCAAACCGTCTCCTCCCCACCATCCGACCTGAGCCCATCCCTCTTTTCCCCAACCTACGCTCTCTCCTCCAACTCTCCCCGCTCACGCTCTTCGAACCCTCCCTCGCCACAACCGCACACCCAAGCGCAAGCACCAGACTTCAACCGCTCCTTCGGACGACGTCAAACGGCGCTCTCCATCTCTGCTGCGGGAGGGGCGAGACGGCCGTCCTTGCCGGTGAGCATGCAGCTGCAGCATAACCGGTCGTACCCTGTTCCAACGGGGGGGAGGCCCAAGACTCCTGCAGCGGCGGAGGTGGACTCGGAGGATGAAAGGGACGAGAGGGAGGAGAGGTTGAGGAGGCTTGGGAGGTTTGCGGGGCAGAGGGCAGAGTTGGTTTTGCCTGTGGGAGTGGGAATTGGGTTGGGTGGTGGGGAGAGTGGGATGGGGGAGGGGGAGGAGAAGAAGAAGGAGGGGAAGGAGAAGAGGTATGGTGGGTGGGGGAGTGGATGGGGTGGTGGGGGTGGGAAGTCGGGCGCTAAGCAGGTGGCTGGGTGAGGAGACCGGTATCTTAGGTAGTCAGTGTCATGGCTCATGGGCCTCAGATCGATCGGCGAGAAGAAATGGGAGTGGAAAGGGGCATATGATTGAGGGAGGAATGGAGCGCATGGAAGCGAGAAGTCCGGACAGAGATGGCGCGCGGTGGGTTCGGATCACTAGGCTAGGCGACACTATGGGGAATAGGGGACGTCAGCATGAAGTTCATCACAAAGGGATTCGAAAGAGACATACGGACTTGACCTTACGTCTCGGATCCCTCGCTCTGGTCGTCGTCGTCCTCCTGCTCCTCCCACTTGTGCTTCTTTGTGATCGTGGTCTCCTCGTCCATGACGACCGGCGGTGTTATCTCGAACTTGATGAGCTCCCATCTTCTCTTCTGCTCCTTCTTCGAGAGCCTTCAAAACTTGGCTCCCACTCGACTGCGAAAGAGCTCGACGTCGTCCTGGGCCCTCATCTTGATCACGACCTTTGCGAGCCGGATTTCCTGGGCGAACATGTTGACGTCTTCCCTTCTATCGGCGAGAAGGAAAATCACGGTCTCGGCGAGACGAGGGTCGTACCTGACTCCTTCCGTCCAGTCCATTTCGTCCCGCGAGAGATCGAACACAACGACGAGCGGAGCTCGGCGAGTCGATCCTTGGTGTCGGAGAAGGAAACTGGTCGCGTCCTCCTGGCGCACTGCCGGGGGGATTGGTCTTCCACGACGGGGCTGGACACTCATCACGCCCTCGTAAGTGACGGAGGCCGAGCAAGCGATGAACTCGATGTGACGCAGGCGGATCCATTGCACCGAGGAGAGATCCAGACTCGCGTGCTTAACCCCTCTCCATCTGTCGTCATCTTGATCCGCGAGGCTGGGAAAGGGTCTGATCTGGACGACTTCGGGATCGAACAGGCGCAAAATCGATGGCCAGTGATCCTTAGGTCCGTCCGATGGGTCATCCCACTCGTACTGGCCGGGCTCAACCAGTTCTCGATCAACATCGAGAACCAGGTGGTGCACCAGGATCGGTCGCCCGCCTTTGAGCCTTCCTTCCGAGAGCTCGGGAGAAGGAAGCTCATACAGCGGTACATCGCCAATGTACTCAAACCTGCGGCACTGGTGCAGGGTGAGGGGTGCATCGAGGGAGGTGGATGGACCATCCAGCTGATGACGAGACGCTTCAGGTCAGCTTCGGGGTAGATTCATCATCAAGGTTTGGTCAGACTCACTCTCGAGCAAAGAAGCAACTCTAACTTGTCGATGCCTTTGATGCGGATCTCGTCGTGGAGGAGAGGCATCGACAGCTCAAAGAACGCGAGCGACGCCTGCGAGGTCCTGCCGAGCGTCTGCTGGTCGCAGAACCGGAGGATGTGGCCCATGACCTCGAGAGGAACGGTCGGGAACGGAGTGAGAGTTTTGGTGCGTCTCATGGCGAGAGCGGGATCGGCAAGAATTGGTGGAGGTTGGTTTGGGGTGGTGATGGCTCGGGGTGAAGGCGGGATGGGTGAGGTGAGCTCGAGCTGATCATCAAACGACGATGCCGCCCTCCTCGACCATCGCGCTCGTACACCGGTTCGGACGCGTTCTCGGACTCTCGGAAGGAGATTCTGGTCCTACGTCGCTCAAGGGTGACCCACAGACTATGCAGAGGCTCACCGACTTGGTACGTGACTCCCGCTCGCGTCAGGCAGAGGGCTCAGACGAGTCGCCCTGCTTTGCGCCACTGAGCTGACCTTCGCTGTGCCCTCACTCTTCTGACACAGGATCGTGAGACTGCTGCTCTTTCCGATCCAGATTGGGACAAATACCATGTGAGAGCTCTCTCTCTCAGTTTCGCTTTGAGACCAGAGACCGGCTCGTCAGCTTTCTGACTGCTGCCCCGCTCTTGTCGACCGCCCAGGCTGAGGTCCGCGCCCTCTACCTTCCCTGCCTCCTCCGGACGTTCATCACCAACAACCTCGACCAATTCGAAGCGATCAGCCCGGTCCTGTTCCCTGCGTACCTCAACGTCGTCAGTCTCCACGCGCCATCACCTCCAGGCGATCGATTCCTGCGCGACAACCCGACCGAGGCGGCTCTCGTTCCGGACAGTCCTGATGGACAACATCCACTCGTGGGCGCAAAGCGCAAAGACAGTCATTACAACCTCCTCGTATCACATCTGATCGTACCTATCTGACAGACCTGTCAACTCTCTCTCGGTCCCTGCAAAGCTCCCAAACGGCGGCATCGCCAACCTCCTCGCAGATCTGCTCCACCTTCTCCTTCGCGCTATCCAGGTCGAGGGCACGATGCTAGACGAGCGTCCCTCCGACTCTGGTCGAACCTCTCTCACTCTCACCCCCGTCACTCGCAACCGGCTAGAAGCCTGCCTCCCCATCCTCAAAACCCTGGACGGCCACGTCCGCCCGAGACGCAGGCCAGGGTACGTGTCGGACCGCAAGGATTTCCGCGACTTTGTTCGAGCTGGTCCGCCGGACCCTGCTGTTACGGGAGAGGAGATTCGTAGGAGTAATGCAGAGGGAGATGGGTACATGCCTTGGTGGTCGTGCGAGGCGAGGCGGCCGCTTCCGGGAGGGTATCCGGCTGAGATCAGGTGTGCTGCTTCGACCGGAGAGGGGATGATGATGTGCGGAAGAGTGAGTCTTTGCCGAGGACGCTTTCAGTTCCTCCTAGCGTCACTGACCAATCTGATTTCGGCATGCTTACAGTGCAAGGCGATCCGATACTGTTCGCCCGGTATGGCTTCCCGACCCGTCTGCGGTCTTTCGCTCGTACTGAATAGATCACTTGCTTCAAACCTCTCTTTTCTTCTACAGCGCATCAGAAGGCACACTGGAAAGCGCACAAGTCGTTCTGCGTCGCCCCGACGTGGTGACACGGCCTCGACGCCGTACGGTCTTTCGTCCCTTTCGCACCGCACGCACGATATGATTAACCACCTTGGCATGACATAAACGACCGAAACTGAAAAGACTGATACTGCGGTACAACCTGAAGCCGGAAACAAACCGAAAAACTGCTTCTAGCGCGTATGAAGGACGCCGATACAACTGATACTCCCCCTTCTGTCCCCCCCAATATCTAGATGCCCTCGACACGAACCCTCGTCCCATCCTTCTCGTCCTTCTCATCCACCTCGGTCGGACTCTCCTTCCCGCTGTACGACTGCGTGTTGGTCGTCGTCGACGTCGGCAGGTCGTAGATGTCGTCCGCCAGCACCGCCTTCTCGATGTGACTCTCCCCATCAGGGAAGAACGCCGACAGACCCCAGTAGAGCGCGACCGAGGTGACGAACCCAAACAGCCAGCACACGTTGAACAAGTTCATCAAGCCCTCCGAGATGGTCACCTTCCCAGGCGAGACCGACGCGGCCAGTCCAGGAAGAGTAGGTGCGATGGGGACGACGAGCGCGACGAGGGCACGCCAGTTGATCCCGGCGGTGTAGTAGTAGCGGCCCTCCTTGCCGCGGTAGAGGTCGGGGACGTCGATCATGCCCTTGCGGACGAGCCAGTAGTCGGCGACCATGAGACCGCAGATCGGGGCGAGGAAGACGGTGTAGCCGCCCATGAACTGCATCCGAGGCCGATGGACGGTCAGCTAACCTGTCCGGAACCGCTTCGACTAGTTTAGAAAGACTCACAGCAAGGAAGTTTCCCGCCTTGGCGAGGATGTTCCACGGCGTCAAACACCATCCTCCGATGACGACCGCAAAGATCGATCCTCGCTTGATGTTGAAGTACTTGGGGAACAGCGCGACGAGATCGTTTCCTGCCGAGACGGTGTTGGCCGAGATGTTGACTCCGATGGTGGCGATCACAAACGCGAACGCGCAGAAGAAGCGGGCGGCGCGTCCTTTGCCGTCGTCGGCAAACTTGTCGATGAGGTGAGTCGGGTCCCAGAGGAGCTCGCCGTAGATGGCCTCGCCGGCAGAGGTGACGACGATACCGATGAAGGCGCTGGAAACAGTCAGAAGAGCGACAGCGTGAGGTGTGAGTCCTGTTTCAGTTGTGTCGAGGAGACGGCTGGGTTGGCGGACTCACGTGAAGGTGAAGACGACGGGAATCACAAAGCCCTGGACGTAGACCGACTTTGGCGTCTTGGCGTACCGCGAAAAGTCCGGGATGTTGACCGAGAGGGTGGCGTAGTTTCCGAGCACAGAGTTCATCGACGCCATGAACGCCCAGCCGAGCTTTGAGCCAGAGATGGTCGTCTTTTGCTCAAAGATCGGACCCTTGCCGGCGACGGCGAGTGCCCAGATGAACATGGACAGGAACGCCATCGGGACGATGATCGACTTTGTCCAGAAGAACCACTTGAGCTTGGTCGGGTGGATCAGGATGAACGGGCTAGGGCGGCGGAAGATCACAAGGGGTCAGCTTTATGTTGAGAAAGGGGGCCAAGGCTGCTTAGTCGAACTCACAACTGGATGATCCAGTAGAGGAAGAAGCAGAGCATGCCTCCGCTGGTGATGTTGGACGACTCGGGCAGGTGGTTGGGGAACGTCCGGAACGACGGCGCAAACGAGATGAGGATCTGACGCAGACATTCCGATCCTGGTGGAGGGACGGGGACTTGTCAATGAGGCGGAGGGGGTGCCACAAGAAGGTGGACAGACTGACCTGTGTAGCATTGCACTCCCGTCCAGAAGCAGGCCAGGACGACGCGCGAGATGACGGCGAACTTTGAGAGGTGGAACCCGAACGAGGACCGAGCCTGGATCGGGAACGGCACGTGAAGCACAGCACCCGTCGCCGACTGGAGCAGGATCGGCGTCGCGATGATAAAGTGACCGAGGAAGATGCACGGGAGCGCGTATTGCAGACTAGTGAGGCAGAGAAGGACGGAGCCGAAGAGGTGAGCTCTCGCTGAGACATGGACGAGTCCACACAGCCGTAGTAGAGATGGACGGACCTCATTCCTGTTGCAAGCATGGCCGAGGCCATCATCCAGGTTGATACGTTGAGGGCATCCGAGATCCAGTACTGCGAGGGCGGGGGCGAAGGGCAAAGTCAGCTCAAAGTCACACAGGGACAGGGAGCGCGGGAAGACCCCGACGCGTTGCATGAGACGAGTCAGCCGGGCTGACAGAGAAGACCTGGGACTTACGATGACGAAGGATGTGCTAGTCCAGGTCCTATCCTTTGGTGGGGTAGGGTCGAGATCCTTGTTGGACTCTCCGACGCGAGCGACTGGAAGGCGACGGACGAGGCAGAGTAGACGGCACGATAAGAAACTCGTCGAGCTCGCTCCCTCCCGCTTGACTGCTCGTCAGACTCACAGGAGCTCTCCTCGGGTGCGAGTTGCCAGCTCGACAGCTTGGTGCAGTTGCGCAACGTGAGTTCAGACATCGCTTGAAGGGGGAGATGGTGGGTGTGGGGAGACGAGCCAACGTTGTGCGGATCGTGAAGGACGGGAGAGGAAGCTAGACGAGGCGTCGATCTCTCCCTCGAGATAAGGACCTCAGATTGCACGGGCGAGTGCTCGTCTCCTCCGCAAGCTCACGAGGCTCGGCCCATGAGTCAATCGTCCACGAGGACCGGAAGATATCGCTCCCGTCGGGCGGGAGAGAGAAGAGGTCCGAGGCTCGTGAGGGTCGAAAGGTCAAGGGGAGGTGAGGCGAGCCGGCGGGCGGAAGCAGATCGCAGTCCAAGTCACAAGGGGAAGGCTTTATCGATCTTGAGATTTTCTTGACAGCAGTCTACAGGGATGCCAAAGACAGCTCTGGTGTCATCCTGAAATCATTATCGAGTAGGGCGGGCAGTAACCTGCTCAGAACGGAGCGGCTGCGGTCGAGCTCGAGTTAGTGAGCTCGACGCGGGGAGATGAGCGAGCTCACACCCTCAACGATCGACCCTCCCGCGCTCACAGTGAACAGAGCGCGGTCTACACATCACCTAAACATCTATCAGACGCAGCTGCCTACCGTCCAGGTCGACGTCTGGTCCCATCTCGGCGCGTCGAGGCCGCGTTTGAGTGGTGAGCTCCCGTTCGCGCCTGTCCGACGTCTGTCTTCCTCGAAGCATCGAGCTCATTCGTTCGCTCACCTGACATGCTTCAGTCTTCAGCTTCTCCCTCCACCTGTCTGTCTCTCGTCTGAATGACGTCCGTGGCTTCCTCGTCGGCTCGTCCCGGGTTTGGGCGTGGTCGGTCCAACACGGCGAGTGGGGGAGCACCCTTCCTCCAGCCGTCGACAGGGCTCACTCCGACCGACCCACCACAGCAGACAGTAAGCGCTCCGCTCAGTGTCCTCGCGTCTGCCCCCGCACATCGCTGATCCGTCGTCTGTCTGCTCAGGTTCTGACTGCGTTCCGCGCACATCCAGAGTCCAACTGGCCGCGACTGGTACTCATCAACCCGGCCGTGTACCCGTTCGCAAAGGACGGCGACATTGTCCGCATCACCCAGCCACCAGAGGCAGCAGCACCAGGAAAGGACACCCGAACCCAACAGCTCAAGAAGAGGGCGGCGGAGGGCTTTCTCGTCACAAACAGCCACGACGCGCTCAAGGTGCTCGACAACGACTCGAGAAAGAAGGGCTTCAACGTACGTCTCCTTTGCTCGCTCGTATCTCTGTCGGTCGAGAGCTGACCTTGTCATTCCACTCCTCGACAGGTCTCGATCCAAGAGCACACGGTCACCAACTTCGGCTTCCAGCGGTCGGGAAAGGTCAAGCTCGAAGTCGTAAGTCTTGGACTGCCAGCCTGCTTCTGACAACTGAGCAAAGGAGCCCACTGACTGACTTGGCCATTCTTCAGGTCGACCGACGGGATGTGACAGCAGACTTTGTGAGCTGCGAGCGTCTGCGAGCGGACATTGTCATCGAGCTGACCGTCCCGGCATGGCCCGCCACTCACTTTTCAGGTCGAGCTGTACGTCAAGGACCAGTACATCGGTCGCTCGGATATGTGGCGTCTCGGAGTCGACTGGGAAGGGAGATGTCTCCAGGTCGGCCAAGACGTACGTCTTTCCCATCGGTCCCCCTCAGGTCTGGCGCAATCTCACATAGTCGCCCCTTGCTCTTCCAGCTGCACTTCGCCGGCTGCATCAAGGCCGAGGTTCGGTCCATCTACATCAACCGGAGACGGGTCTCGTCCGGCTACTTCACCTCGCAGACAAAGACAATCTTTCGATCCTCGTCCGCAAAGGTGTACGTGGCGATCCAGGTCTGCCGGGAGATGTACGAGTTCGACGAGGACGGCGACAGGTACTACGAAAAGGCGCTTGTGAGTTCTTTCCCGACTCCTGTACGGATGACCCGACCGCTGACCGTTGTTTCAATGTGTTTTCTCCTGCAGCACGGCTTCCTGCCCGAGCTGTTTGCTCGGTGGGCGAGGCTCAAGACGAACCACATTGTCACCATCATCCTCTTCTCGCGCGTGTGCTACGATCAGGAAGAGCTTCAGCACGTCGCAGGACCGCTCAATCACGACAAGGACTTCGGATCCTACAAGGACTTCGTAAGTCGACCATCTCCATCAACGCGACTGGCGAGATCTGACCAGCTTTGCGTCCCCTCCGACTCCAGTACAAGGTGTGCGTCGACATGGAGAGTCAGCTGAAGCCGCAGGCTGTCGTCTCTCTGCTCAAGTCTGAGCTCGCGAACTTCCAGAAGGCTGTCCTGCTTGACCATCACCACAAGCCCGGACAGGAGGCGCTCATCCTCGGCACGCTCTCGTACGCCCACCAGGGCAACTTTCTCGAGGTTGTCAATTTGGCCATCAACCCGTTCGACAAGCACTACGTCGACCGCGACTTTGTCCGCACCGGTCTCGCCCTCACCGTCGTCACTCCAGGGACAGGTCACTTCAAGGTCGACAAGCAGTGCGTCTGCCCTTGTTTCTGCGATGCAATTCAGTCCGCTGACCTCCATGCGTTCGACATCGTGATCTGTAGCCTCCTTCGTCTGACGACGGACCGGTGCACAGACCACGGGCTGAGCATCGACCTCGTCTGCCTCAACAAGATGCCGCTTCACAGCGTACCCCTCTTCAGCTTCCTCTCCCCAACGCCCGAGCTCGGCGGCGAAGGTCGAAACAAGGTCGACGGGACGAGCAAAAAGTCTGGCGAGGACTACATGGCCAAGGACCCGCTCTACTTTGACTCTGCCACGCCGGATGGGGGGATGGAGGAGATGGAGCTGTTCTACTCTGTCGCCTTCTGGGTCTACTGCAGCTTCTGGGCAAAGACAAACGACAAGCGGGAACGGCCGGGCAAGTTTGTCCCGCGGGTCAAGATGTCGCAGGTGCAGAACATGGGCGTCCTCAACCACGGTCAGCCCAGAGCATCTCACTTGCACCGCTCGTTCCGACAGGATACTGACCCCTTGCTGCCGTGTGATCACCCTAGATCTGACGACCATCATCGTTCCTCACCTCGACGATGAGACGCATGGTCCAGGAGTCTCCTCGTTCTCGGTCGACACCTCATCGACGACCTCGTCGGCGCCTCTCGACCTCCAGCCACTCTCGGACGAGCAGCAGCTGCTCTCTCAGCAGCAGTTTGACCACGATGTGTTTGCTCAGGCGTACCCGATCGAGCCGATCGGAGCCTTTACCGCAGGAACGATGGACTCTTCCGCTCGCCGGGTGACGGTCCACTCGCCCACCTCCACGAACTCGATGTCGGCTGTAGCAGCCTCGCGCAGTCCGCTCTCGTCGTCCTATCGTGCCGCTCATCCGCTTTCGTCGTCGTACAACTCGATGAGCGGGAATCTGTACACCCCCCAGCCCTCGAGCTCGCTCGGACGGACGTCGCACATCGCATCGCCACCCACACCTGTCCAGCTTCCTCCTCCATCGACTGAAGCCGCCTTCCCAAAGATGCCGATCCAACAGTCGCATGGGTCGACGCTGACCGCGACCGCCTCGGCCAGCACGCGGTCGTTCCAATCAACTCAGACGGCTGTTCATCGACCAGAGACCCTGGCTGTCCAACCTCCTCCGATGCGGTCGAGTTCCCAGGCGTCAATCGCGTCGAGATCTACCGTCAAGCACTCGCCTGTTGTCATCGAGCCACCATCGAGGGGTAACTCGACCCCGAAGGACAGTCCAGCGCCGTCGATCGTCGAGTCGAGTACGGCATCCAAGAAGATCGAGGAAGGTCCAAAGAAGAAGAAGTCGGAGCCGAAAGGGTTCAAGGCGTGGTGGAACTGGACGACCGGAGCGCCTGCCTCGCCTCACATCACAGCAGACTCGGACCCCTCTGAGCCCACTCCGGCAGCTCAGTACCAGGCTACCGTCTCGGCTCCTCCCATCGCGACACCCATTCCGACCCCAGGAGCGCTCAAGGTTTCTCCAACCCCTTCCGATACCCGCGCCTCTCCGATCTCGGTACCCACGCATCCGGTCGCCATCTCTGGCGCGGCCGACTCACCGAACGAGGAGCCGCAGCCTCGCAACTCTTTCGCATCTCGCTCGCTCTTCCACTCGGGCGGACAAGACGGAGGGATGGGCGGAGGTGCGGCTGGTCGAGGGACGCCTGGCAGTACCGGAGACCAGAACATGCGGGACGGGAACGGACGCGCACCCGAGCGGCAGTGGCTCGTCAACCCGTGCAACCCGTCAGAGAAGCAGCTCGCCAACCAGAACGCGACCCATCGCTGGCAGCATATCCTTCCGAAGGGCAACTACGCTCACCAGGTCAAATGGAAGTCGCTCGTCACAGTACGTCGATCTGTTTCGCAGTCTCGTTAGGGCTCTCGGCTAACGACAGCCTGCTTCTTCCAGCCCGGGTGTCTCCCGATCACGACAGACTACATGCCGTCGGAAGCGGACCTGCAGAAGAACTACTCGGAGCGCGAGTTTGTGGTCAGTCATGCTTTCTCGTGCTCCATCGCGCTTCCCACTCCGCTGATCCTCTCGCTCGCTGTCTCTCCGCTCAGTTCACGATGGAGGAGTTCCACGAGTCACCATTCATCCGGACGCCGGCCTCCGGGGTCGTCGAGAAGCAGTCGATCGTCAGAGAGATGGCGCTGCAGCGGTCAGTCTCTGTAGTCTTCCTGTGCCGCTGCCGTTGCTGACTCCAAACGTTGTGCACAGGCTCGCCCAAGGCTATCAGGTCGTCGTTGCTCACGGCTTGCCTTCCTCGACGCCTCGCCAATCTCTCGGCTCGAGAGCTGCCAAAAGTGGACACGGGAACAAGAAGCTAATCCGGTCTGCTCCTCTGCTCGGTGGGGCGTCCGAGACGTTGCGACTCAAGAAGGGGGCCATCTTCCTGTCGCTCTCCAACCTGATCCATCGGCTCGAGTACACGGAGCGGGACGACTCGATCCGGATCCAGCAGTACACACGCAGGCTGACGTACTCGACAAAGCCGATCAAGTACGAGTGCGTCGTCTGGCCGAGCCTCGCGTCAGACTTCCAGAGGGTCGGAGCCACGTTCAGGTTCCCGGTCAGTGTCTTGACTTCTTTCACCTTTGGAAGCTCTGCTAACTCTTGTTCCTCCCTCGTCGCACTAGTCCGAGACCATGGGAGCGTTCAACTGGAACAAGGTCCGCTCTTGTCTCTCCTACACCCAGGTCTCCCACTCGGTGCTGACCTGTCTTTCCGGTCGGTCGCTTCGCAGTGCGACAACCTCGTCACGGGCGACCAAGAGCAGCTCGACGATAGCCTGACCTACTGGCGGGCGCGGTTCATCGTGATCCCGTCCGAGACGATGCCCGACACCAACCTCAAGCACACAAACGAAAAGTTCACGGTCGAGGAGGTCAGTCGACGCCCTCTGCTCTCGCTGAGCTGAGCTCGAATCTGACTGACCATCATAACCTCGTAGACGCACCTGGCTGGAGCGGACTTGCTCGCCGCTCTGATGACCAAGGCAAGATGGATCCCTCCCTCAGAGGCGGACGCGCCTCGACAGCCTGTTCGCTTCTTGCGCACAACGCTTGACCCGTCCTCGTGCGTGCTCGATGGAGTGCTCATGGACGATCTAGCCTCGCTGCAGTCGTCCCAGTCGACGTCCAAGAGTCGACTGGTGTTTGCGAAGACGAGCGTGGACGAGGTCGTCAAGGTCATGCTCCAGCCAAAAGGCGGGCTGCCGATCGGAGACACGCCCTGGGGTCACAAGATTTGGGTGAGCCGAGGTTCGCTCGTGCTGCTCAGAAGATACAAAGTGCTGACTAGCTCTTTTGGCCCATGTTGACAGCCGGAGGCGTTCACCGGCGAGAAGCTCGTCAGCTGGCTGTGCGAGACGTTTGTCGACATCAACGACCGTGGAGACGCAGCCGCCGAGGGGCAGAAGCTCTTTGAGGCTGGCATGTTCCGCCACGTGCATGGCACCCATCAGTTCAAGTGAGCCGTCTCTCTGCCATCAAAGTACCATGGCGAAGGAGGGCTCATCTCGGTCCTGTCTGATCTGCCCTACCAGCGACGGAACGTACATCTACCAGTTCAACCCGCCCTACGGAACGCCCAAGGATGGGAGGCTGCGCTTCATCCCGAGGCAGGCGACCAACTCGCAGGTGCCGACGGTGGCCAACCTACCCCCGCCGCAGAAGAGCGGAATCAGGAGAGGACGGCCGAGGGTCAGCATGAGTCAGGAGATGGTCAGTCTCCTCCCCACGTCTGCCTCGTACTTGTGAGCTAGAGCTGAGATACTCTGCCATCGACCGCAGTTGATCGACATCGACCCATCAAGGAAGAGCGACCGGTCGGAAGTCGCGTTCCTGCACTACGACGCGATCCATAATGCGTGCGCACTCTTGCTTCGGTCGAGACTGCGCTGGTTTGACTGCTGACCATGTCTTCCGTCCTTACAGTCTCAACGGTTTCCACTTCGAGTTCAGCGTGAGTCCGGATCTTGGATCTGGTCGCTCCCGCCTTTTGCGCATGCTGACCGTCGGCTTCTGTTCTTTCCCGCCTCTTGTTGCAGTGGCTCGGCATCACCGCACAACTTGTTGAGGAGCTCCGTCAAAACTGGGCGAGGCAGATCGACCGCTTTGGCCTCCGGATGATCGAAGCCCCGTCGGACCCAATCTCCGAGATCTCTGAGCGATCAGCCTTCCGGGCGTGCCTGCACATCCCGCTCGCATGCCCTCCTCCGACACGCGACGAGTTCAACCCTCAGCCGACGTACGATCCTCGGCCGTCAAACCAGTTCTTCGAGACTGCACTGCTTCGAGAGCGAGGCTTCGTCCTGGACGTGAGTCGCGACGAATTCTCCACTTGGGATGCTACCTGGAGACTCATTGACCCAATCCCTTCCTTTTGCTCCAGATTCAATCCGACGACCACTTTGCCGAGTCGGTCGACGTCCTCTACCACCGCCGAGTCCCGTTCCGCTACTCGCAGTTCGTCCACCGCTCAGGTCTCGCGTTCGTCCAATGTCTCCCCGACGGCAAGGGCTTTGTCTGGCTCGACAACAAGTTCTACACCGAGTCAAAGTCGGAGCGAAGTCGGATCCACTCGACCTCGTCGATCAAGGAGCGGACAGAGGTGCTCAGGCAGGAGTTCAGGGCGTTCTGTGCGGATGAGGAGAGGCTGGCGGAGTGCTGGGCGATCGCGAGGAGGGCGAGGGAGCAGGAGTGGGAGCAACAGGTGAGCTTTGGATGATATCTGCGGGGGCCCTTTGATTCTGACTGACCCGCGTGTGCTTGGACTGTCTGACAGGGTTACGTTGCGAACCGGAAGGTGCCGGTTGACGAGCTCAAGCCCAAGACGGGGAAGGCGTGCTCGGCGGATGATCTCTAGCGGGAGGAGGAGCGGAGTAGGAGCGGAGAGGGAAGCTTACGATCTCATGACCATCATGTTCTTAGCCTTAGAAAGGGGTGAGAATTGGTGGACGTGAAGACCATCTGGTTCGGATGCCTCCCTTGTTGTCCAGTGTCAGGTCGTCATCCCACCTTGCTACCAGGATTGCGCTTCATGGACAGAGATAGAACATCCGATTAGTCGCTACACTGCGATGCTGGTGTAAGTAGGGCGTCCGGAGCTGTTCTCTTTCTTTCAGGTCCCCCTCCGGGCCGCCGCAGTCCCGGCCGCTCACGTCGAGCTTCGAGCTCGGAGCCTCCCCTCCCTGGCGAGATGCCCTCAACCCCTCCCTTACCCCAACCCACGAACCTCTCGCGCTGCTCAAACGACTCTCCCACCACCGGTCTCTCCCGCTCCTCGCCTTCCCTCCTTCCTCCCTCCTCTCCGTAGCTCGCCTCCGTCCTCTGCACCCTCTGGCGGCCAGCTCGACCTCGTTTCTCGCTCGTCGGACTATCTACCTCCCTCCGACCCGAGAGATGGCACCCATCATCCAACCAGCGAGCATGCCACCATCACGGCCGGCCTCGCCAGGAAAGCGTGCGTAGAGTCAGGTCTAGGGTGTGTGAGAGATGAGTAGAGACGGGAGACGAGATGCTGACCTCGTGTGCTTCCCCCTTCGCTCTCTCTCCGGCTCACGTCTCCGCCTGGCCGTCCTCTCCGCCCGTCCACGTCTGCAGCCAATGTCGCCTTCATCGGGTAAGCACCCTATCCTTATCGTCTGCTGTCTCTCTGAGATACGAGTCTGCTCTGTTCTCTTTTGTTCTGGGTTGATCATGTCGTCATGCTCATTCTCCCGGTCCTGTTTGTTCCCCCTCCTCTCTCTCTCTTGTCCTCCTTCTTCTCGTCCTCTAGGGCTCTCGACATGGGCACGACGTCTACGCGGTTCATCCTGTTTGACGAGTGGGCCAACAACATTGCGTCCTACCAGGTTGAGTTTGACCAGCACTACCCCCATCCCGGGTGAGTCCCCAGTCGAGTCGAGTGAGCTAGGCTCGCGAGCTGTCACTCTCTCTTCCCGGTCCTCGCTTCTCGGACCTGCCCTCCGCCTCCGCCCTGCTGACTCGCCCTCCGACCTCATCTCTGGCTCGTCTGCAGCTGGCACGAGCACGAGCCGTTTGATCTTCTCGACTCTGTGTACGAATGCATCGAGGGCACGATTGAGGAGATTGAGGAGCTCGGCTACTCGAGAGACGACGTAAAGGGGATCGGGATCACCAACCAGAGAGAGACGACCCTGCTCTGGAACAGGGAGACTGGACAGCCCGTGCACAATGCGATCGTGTGGGACGACTCGAGGACGACACCAGAGCTGCACAGGTTCCAGAAGAAGTTGGAGACGGAGGGCATCATCCTCGAGGGAAGTGATCTCGAGCTCGAGCTCGAGGGAGTCGTAGAACACGAGGACGGGTCAAAGAGGTTGATGGGAGCACAGGGGATCAAGGAGCTGTGAGTACAATCGGGCCAGGATGCAAGTGCGGTAGGAAGGGTGCTGGGAAGGGAAAGCGGAGGGATGTCCGAGCTCACGCGATCAAGCTGACCCTCCGACCTGGACTCCCTTGCGCGACAGGACCGGACTGCCGCTGTCGACGTACTTCTCGGCCATCAAGCTCGTCTGGATGATTGATACCCACCCCGAGATCTCAAAGGCGCACGAGGAGGACAAGCTCTGCTTCGGTACCGTCGACTCATGGCTCGTCTACGTCAGTCCGCCTGATGCCCAGCTGTCTTGAGCGCAGACCTCTCTACTGACGACCCCTACCCTTCCTTCTCGTGATGTATACAGAACCTCACCGGCGGTGTCAAGAATGGTCTCCACATCCAAGACGCGTCCAACGCCTCGCGGACGCTCCTCACCGCGCTCGCCACAATCTCGTGGTCCCCCTCGCTCCTCACCTTCTTTGGTCTCCGCCCGTCCATCCTCCCGACCATCCGCTCCTCGTCAGAACACTACGGTGACATCTTTACAGGCCCGCTCGAGGGCGTGCCCATAGCAGGAATCATTGGAGACCAGCAGGTCAGTCTGATCTCGAGCTCGCTGAACCTCGACGCGGACTCATCAAGCTGACCATCGTCTTTTTGTGTCGGACGGACAGGCCGCGCTGGTGGGTCAGAAGTGTTTGAGCGTAGGAGAGGCGAAGGCGACGTACGGAACGGGAGCGTTCGTGCTGTTCAACACCGGGCAGGAGGTTGTGCGGAGTAAGCATGGGCTGATCAGCACAGTGAGTCTCGGCCATCTGCTTTGCTCTGTGGGCTCGACTAGAGCTGACGCGTTCGTCCTCACTCTAATGTGACAGGTCGCCTACCAACCTGGACCCAACTGCAAGCCGGTCTTTGCGCTCGAGGGATCGGTAGCCGTCGCCGGAGCGGCCATCAAGTGGCTTCGCGACCAGATGAACATCATCGAGAAGTCGTCCGACATCGACAGGCTCGTGTCGACGGTCAAGGACACCGGAGGCGTCTACTTTGTGACCGCCTTCTCGGGACTGCTCGCACCGTACTGGGACTCGGAAGCAGGAGGGCTGCTTATCGGTATCTCGGCCTACACGACAAGAGCCCACATCTGTCGGGCAACACTAGAGGCGGCCAGTTTCCAGGTACGTCAAAGTCCTCATCTCGCCCCTCCATGTCGTTCAGCCTGAGCTGACCCTTCCACCATCCTTCCTCGACTCTCAGACCCGTGCCATCCTGGAAGCGATGCGCGCCGACTCCAACACCGAGCTCCAGAAGCTCCGGGTCGACGGCGGGGTCACCAACTCTGACCACGCGATGCAGATCCAAGCCGACCTCGGCGGCTTCATTGTCGAACGGCCCGAGATGCGCGAGTCCACCGCCCTCGGCTCGGCCCTCCTCGCCGGATCCGCCCTCAAGCTCTTCGGCTGGGATCTCACCAGGCCGGAGACGTTGAGAAAGGTGAACGCGAGACAGATGGCGACGTTTGAGCCGAGGTTGGAGGAGCGGGAGAGGCAGAGAAAGTGGAAGGGGTGGCAGAGGGCGGTGGAGAGGAGTAAGAAGTGGAGGGAGGAGGAGGAGGAGGATGAGGTGGAAGGGGAGAGGGAGAAGAGGGATGGGAAGGTGCCGAGGGTGAATGGGGAGGAGAGGGATTACGTGCCGGAACGGGAGGATAGTTCGGGGAACTTGTCGGTGAAGGGGAAGGAGGCGGAGTCGTTGTCGGGGACGGCGACGCCGCTGTCGATGAATGGCTTTGAGGGGGAGCTTTAGAGGATGGGCGGGATGGGTGATGGGAGATGGGGCGGGGGTGGACGACCTAGACTGCTTTTTTGTATCGATCTCCTTTCTTCTGATTTGCATGCGCACGAACATTTTGGCTCGAGTGGGAAGTAGGGCGTCATGGATCGAGGGAGGAAAGGGAAAGGATGAACGAGAAGCGAGAGACTTGAGACCTGCGCGGAGGCAAAGACGACGGAGGATCTGTTCACCAGGTCGGGGCGACGCAGAAGGGCTTGTGCGCTTTCCAATGTGCCTTCTGGTGTCCTGTCGGCGACAAGGGCAGAGGAAATTGATGTCAGCATCTGGGCGATGGCCTAAGAGAAGGCAGCCACATCACAGGCAAAGGCGTACTCTTGGAGCAGTATCGGACCGACTTGCACTGTGATCGGAAGGAAGGGAGATGTCAAGTCAAATCTCGGACAGGAAGGTGCAAGCGCTCAGGCGGTGGATGTACTGACTCGTGCGCACATCATCATCTTCTCTCGGAGTTCGGCCAGATCAGACCCGCATGCGGTAGGCTCGGGCGAAGACCCCGGCAGGTTGTTTTTCGCCTCACAGACCCACCAAGCCATGTACCTCCCGTCGGTGATGAAAGTATCAAGGAGGGCCTTGCCGTGAGGAGCGGCGTTGCTCCTTTCGGGGTGTATGTCAAATTGGAGGAAGACCAGCCCGGTTCGATGCGCTCGGCTCTGCGGTGCGGACGAGGTGTAGAGCGACCCGTACCCTTACACTTGCGAGTGACAGGTTTTCAGTTGCGTTCGGAGGGAAGTGAGAGGTGGACCTCTCGAGTCCGGCTCGCCCTTGCCGATGTTGCTGGCGATCCAGAGGGTGGTGTGCAGGTATAGGAGGTTCGAGACCGCTCCGGCGGGGATCATCTGCAGAGGCGTCTACGATAAAGTGGAGAGTTCCGGCACCGTTAGTATCGCGCAGAGGTGACGATACGATGCGAATCGATGCGACTAACCCTTTTGTACCTTTCCAAGAAGGCAGCCATGGTCTCGAGCAGCTTGGCCCTGAAGGTGGCCGACTCTTCCGGGTTGTCGCGCCAGAAGCGTTGGCTCGACTGCGAGTTGCACTGCGTTGCGACTATGTCGAGGAGGCAGAAGAAGAAGCTGGGGTCGAACGAGTCGAAGGTTGCTGGAGAGGTGAGAAAGAAGGTTCGGAGCAGAGAGGGGAGGAACCGAGCTTCGAGCTCGGTCTGCCAGCGGGCAGAGGGTAGAGTCAGCGAGGACACGCTGGAAGGAACAGCGAGTAACTTACTCTGGATCTGACCCGCTCTGGATTTGGTAGAGTCTCGTTGGCCGTTATCTGGCAAATCGGAAGTAAGCCAAGGGAGAGCAGGTCAGCTCTGGTCATCTCCTCGAGGACCCCTGGATGCACGGGACGTCACTCACCAGTGCCAGTAGAGCGACACTCGTACCCGGTGCGTTCAGGAGGGACGCAGCTCCATCCTGGCCCTCAGAGAGACCGAGGATCTGTCCCATCGAGTTTGCGAACGCTGACGGCGCAGAAGAGAGGGACATGGTCGTTCGATGGTCAGCTCGAGCTCAACTCAGCTCACCCCTCTCCACCCTCCTTCGCCTCGAGCCATCACGGTCGACCAAACCCATCCACACCGCTGCCAGCCCCTCTCTTCGCCCTGCGAGATGTCCATCACTTCAGCTCCTCTCCCTACTCTTCCTGTCGAGGTCAAGGGCCACATCCTCCGGTTATGCGATCCTTCCACTCTCGCGGTCACGTCGCGGGTGTCGCTCGCGTTCCTCGAGCTCTCGGGTCCACTGCTCTACCGGGACATCTCTGTCAGGGGACAAGAGCAGCTGGAGAAGCTTATCAGGTCAAAGGTGAGCTTCGTCTCGCTCAGGTCATTGTCGTCGAGCTGAGCTGAACAAACTCCTGTACTGAATTCACAGACGGTGCTCGAGTCAATCGCGCCGTACGTCTCTCTCATGCAGACGAGCACATTCGCCTACACTGTCCTCGACAACCACAGCTCCAAGCAACGCGACATCTCTCGGAGGCTGTCCATCTCGACAAGGGTTCGCGTCGACACCCTCGTCTTCGACTTGCGCCATGCATCCTACCCCGACCTAGCATTGTCCTTGGACGTCTTGTGCGACTCGTTCGAGCCGAAGCGCGTACACGTTCTCGGGCAATCCACGCGTCGAGATCGCATTGGACGGTACATCACCTTTCCACCGAACGTCGGATGGCCGAATGTTCGCGAGGTGACCTATACTAACGCGTTCGCGCGAACGTTTCCGTCCGAAGCGGCAACCTTTTCATGCCGTTCCCCACCGGTCGATCTGGTCTGGGACTTGACTAGTGATCATCCGTCCCAACTCGCCCAGTATGGCGTTCTCCATGCTGTCCAGCGCAGTCTCCGCGAGGCAGTCGATGGCGCTGGCCTGATGTTTGGCCGAGTACACGTGTGGGTCAAGAGCAAAGAGGAGGTCGCCCTCGCCGAATCGATCCTCGTCGGACTCAGCTGCACCTCCCTTGACATCGGAGTCAAGCAGTCAGTCGCAGCCATATTCTCTTCCGACGGCCTGGCAGATCGCTGACTTGACCTTTGCTCAACCGCCAGGCCTGCCGACGCGTGATTGACAACGTGCCCTCGACGCCCTTCTCCTTCGCTCGGCCCTTCGCCAGTGAGTCTCATGCCGGAACATACGCTCCTCTGCCTCCCGCTAGTCTGACGTCCATCCCTTCCTTCGTCTGCAGCTTCGCCTGGCTCAATCCTCGATTCATCGGAGTTCCTCGTCTCTTTCCCTTCCTACCCCCGTCTATGCATGCCGCCGTCTCTTTCATCTCCAGTCCTTTCCAGCTCCGCAAGCTTGTTTCCAGTGTCGCCCCGGAACGGGGAGGGGCGAGCAAAAGAGCAGCGCCCGCGCAGTGTGCAGCCGGCTCCTCGTCCTCGTCCTCGACCCGCCCCGACAAGACTCCAACATGTTCTCGTTTCAACCGGCCATGACCCCTCCCGCTCGCAGATATGCCTGCACTGGGGATTTGAACTGGGGACCTCCGCATCAGCTCTATGGCGACTTAGGAAGGGGAATCGGACCATCGAGGGCAAATTTAAGGGTCTGACCACTGCCCCACGGGTCGTCAATGAATCGTTAGTGAACAGTACCTTGAACAGATTATTCATATACTCAGTCATTGCAGAGACGCGCAACTTCGCTTCGGCGTCGTACTGCCTCCGTCGACCTGTCCGCACCGCCCATGTCCCCCAACTTCCACAGAAGAGATCGGAAGCGAGACACACATCATATCCTCGACCTTCTATCTCGTCGAGCTCCCTCCAAACCCAGTACTCGTCCTGATCTCTCCCAGGTTCCCTCCACCTCCTCCTCCATTGTTTCCTCCACCCCTCCCCCTCGACGGACCCGCCACCCCATCTCCCCCACCCCATCTCCTCCCGGTCCCCATCACATCATCGTCCCTGTCCTCGAATCCAAAGCCTCCGTACCTATACGGCCTCTGCTGCTGCTGTTGCTGCTGCTGCCTGTTGCTGTTCCTCGTCGCCATGTACGTCGCCGCAGCTCCCAGACCCAGACCCGTCAGCAAGCCCGGTCCACCGCCGCTCGAGCTGTCCGGCTTCGAAGGCGGCTGAGATCCGCCGCCCGGAGGAGCGTCGTACGGAGGAGGAGGGGAGGAGTCGGGTCCTCCGCCACCACCGCCAGGGCCGTGGAAGCCGGGTCCTGAACCGGGTGGGCCGCGGGGTGGGGAGCGAGGGTTGGGGGTGGGGAAGAGGCAGGAGCGAAGGAAGGAGTAGGCGATGAAGGCTGCGACGGAGCAGAAGAGGAGGGAGAAGAGGGTCGAGACGATCGAGTCGGCTAAGGAACAGAAGAAGACCGAGGTGGAGAGGGTCAGTTCGGCTGAAGGGTGCGATGGGAAGAGGACGAGATGGGATGTGGGACTGACCATCCCAGGAAGATCCGCCGTGGCCAGAAGGGTCGGATTCGGTCGGGACGCGAATGAGGTTGTATTCGAGACCGCAGGAACCCTGGAGGAAAGCAAGATGACAGTAGAGTCAGCGGCCGAAAGACGATCAGGGTGAGGCGGAGTCAGTGGACGCACCTGCAGAACGTTCGAGTCTCCCGCTCGCGACCAGCCCTCGCACGATACCTCAACCTTGCCGAGACGGAGAGCGGAGGGTAGATCGACCTGACACTGCAGAAGAGAGGCACGCGACGTCAGCACCGCACTATGACGTGCAACCCGGCAGCCTGTCGAAGACGAACCTTCCACTGGATGTTGCCTGCTCCATCGTCGCCCATGTTACTGCACTGGAAAAGGTGTATGCCAAGGGGTCAGCCCCCTGATCAGAGAGTCGACGTGGAAGGGAACCGCGTGACGGCACCCGGCGCAGGCGAGCTCACCTGGACGACCGAGACATATTGACGGTATCGCGAGCAGGCCGGTCCTTTGCACGTCAGTTGAGGAATGGGAGAGCCTCGTCTGGCAGTCGTTTCCTTGTCGGCAGAGAAGGTGCTACAGCGCAAAGCGCGAACGGGAGGGGAAGCGGAGGTCAGCGGTGAGCTCACAGCCGCACCGTGCCGACGCGAGCGTCGGGTCCGAGAGGGTGTGGATGCTCACAGAGTCTTGATTGACTTGAGTGCCACCTTCTGAGGGGCAGCCTGAGCGATCCCCATGAGCGAGAGCACGAGCGAGAGCGCGTACAAGGGTCGAAGGTGCATGTTTTGGCTGTCGTCGTGGAAGTGGTCGGGAGGGAACCTGTTCGATCGTCATCCAGCCGAATCTCGAGCTCTCTTCCAGACTGGCCCTCCAACCGCGACGAGGGCACTTTCTTCGGATAGTCGCTCCTCTTGCAGTCACGGTGTGAAGTCGCAAGGTGCTTCGGTGCATCGAGCTTCCAAGTACACGAACAGCGTATACGACTTCCAGACAGCATCCCACCCCACCCTTCAGCCTCGAGCTCACCTTCTGGCTGGAACGCGTCCTCGCTTCTGTTTGCGACTGGAAAGTGGGTCTCGTCCATCAACAGACTGGCTCGTGCGGTTATTGGAGAGCGGCCTGGATGAGGTCTGGCGGGGTGCAGACGGTCGAGTCTGGCTTTGGAGCATGCTTCGTCGTCGGGCTCGAGCGGCCTGGACGCGGCAGACCTCGTCCGGAAGGGACATTATTCGTACGATCTTGAGCTTGCTTGACGATATCTCATGATCTTCTTCCCGTTCTTTATCTATCGAGAGCTGTATCTTTGGTTGCCTGTCGTCAGCATCCGAGCTGTGTTCGCGTCATCACCTCGGCCGCTTGGAGCCTCTCGCTCCCTTCGAGCCTCGTGTTCGTTCGAGCTCATCATCCACCTACCCAGCCTTTCGTCGCTCAACCATGTCATCCCCGGGAGACCTTCACAAGCTTCTCCATCTGCACACGACCCCGGAGGCCTATGTGCGTGCCTGCCATGTCTGCAACCAGAGGTTGTCGGGGTCGGCGAGCTCAAAGCTCACACGGCCCTCCTTCACTTGTGACCCTTGCAGATCCTCCAAGCCGCGACTACCACCCCGGGCGTCTCAGGTGGAGAACAGCTTCGTTTCGACAGGCGTACAGGAGACGCGAGCGTTGCCAGTGAGTGTTGAGACCCAGGCAGGCTGCAGCAGTCGGAGGTCGCCTTTCGCCGAGCTGAGCTGACATCTCCTCCTCGTCCTCTCTGCGTCTCGGCTTACAGAGGGCCAGCTCGCAGCCGACTCGGACCACACGCCCATCTATGGTGTTCTCGGAGTCGTCCCGCTCGCTACCAGTGAGCTCTGTTCCCAACGTCCGGTCGTGATGGAGCGAACGTTCGAGCTGACGACCTCCCCCGCCGCTCGCTCCGTCTTGCCAGTCGACGTGCTGATCCTCATCAAGTCACGCTCCTCGCCAAAGGTGCTCTTTGGCCAATCCATCTACCTGGCTACAGACTTCCTCGTCCTCCCTCTCTCGACGTTGACCGACACTGGCGCGCTCTCGGACTCGCGCGACAGGCACCTTCACAAGCTCGTAAAGACCGGACTCGCAACCTGCCAGGGCTGGCTCTGGTTCAGCTACGAGAGGGACCTCACAAACTCGATCGAGAGGGCGTACAAGAAGAAGGAGTCCGCCTCGGGTGCGCTCTGGGAGAGGGTCAGTTCAGGCGTACCGAAGCTGAGAATAAGCTGAAAATCCGAGCTGACCCGTCGTCCGCGCATCTGCCTGAACCAGGCCGAGGACCGGTTCTTCTGGAACAGGCAGATGCAGTCCAAGCTCATCGACGAGACAAAGTCTGGTCGCTCAAATGTGAGTCTGGTTGTCGCATCTCGTCCCTCAGGGTCGCTTTTGTTGTTCTGATCTTGACTGTCCCACCTTTTCAGCTGAGCTCTTTCATCCTGCCCGTCATCTTTGGATGTGAGTCGTACTTGTCCGATGGAAGCTTCGCCTCTCACTGCTGACTTTCCTCGTTTCTGCAGCTGTCGTTGTGCAAGAGGGCATCATCAACCGGCAACCGTTCAGGTTCTGTCTCACCTCGCGTCGGTCTCGCCACCGAGCCGGGACGCGGTACTTTACCCGAGGAGTCGACGCCAACGGACACACCGCCAACTCGAACGAGACGGAGCAGATCGTCGCCGTCAAGGGCGAGAAGGGCAACCAAGTGTTCAGCTACGTTCAGACGCGAGGCAGCGTGCCCGTCTTCTGGACCCAGATCAACACGCTTCGCTATCAACCCGACCTGCAGGTCATGGACAGACCCGAGACCGTGAGCTCGTGTCCGTTCCTTTGGTCCATCCGGACTGGCGCTGAACGTTTCCCGTTTTCTTTTCGTCCCCCAGGCATCCGCCATCGAGGCCCACATCTCTGATCAGATTGCGCTGTACGGAGACCTGTACCTCGTCAACCTCGTCAACCAGAAGGGCTACGAGCTTCCCGTCAAGCAGGCTTTCGAACACGCGATGGAGCGGCTCAACAACCCTCGCGCGCACTACACGTACTTTGACTTCCACCACGAGTGCAAGGGCATGAAGTTTGAGCGCGTCAGCAAGCTCGTCGACACCCTCAAGGACGCTCTCGACCACCAAGGGTTAGTCGAAACTTTTGGGAAGTCGTCGACAGCCCGAACTGACCCGGATCCGTCTGCTGCCGTTCTTTCTCAGGTTCTTCCAGATGTCGACTGGCAGCGACGAGGCTGTCAAGACGCAGAAGTCGATCGTCCGGACCAACTGCATGGACTCGCTCGACCGGACCAACGTCGTCCAGTCTGCGCTCGCCAAGCACGTCCTGAACCAGCAGCTGCTGATCGCTGGCGTCCTCCGACAAGGAGAGACGATCGAGTCCCACCCAGACTTCAACTTCCTCTTCCGAAACAGTACGCCCGCTGTTTCCTGCCGAGCCCTCCACCATACTCGTGTTTCTGACTTCCGTTCCTTTTGGCAGTTTGGGCCGACCACGCCGACACAATCTCGATCCCTTACTCCGGAACCGGAGCTCTCAAGACCGACTTTGTGCGTGCTTCATCCTCCATCTTCCAAAGCCCAAGGAACCCTCAACTGACCGGTGATACTTTTACCACGCTCAGACTCGAACCGGAGTCCGCACGAAGCAGGGTGCGCTTCAGGACGGAGTCAACTCGGTCATGCGATACGTCAAGAACAACTTCTTCGACGGAGCACGCCAAGTGAGTCGAGTCCGTCAGATTTGTGTCTCCGAGATCGCTGACTGACTCTGCCCTTGTCTGACTCCCTTCAGGACGCGTTTGACCTCCTCACCGGCGCGTTCGACCCTCGCAGCGCGAACGGCAAGCAGGCGCTCGCAGAGGCTGTCGTGGATCGGCGGTCGAGGGAGATGCGAGCTGTGAGTCCCGTCGATGTCTGTGCTTCTGTCCGTGCTGGCTGTATGCTGACTTTGAACCGCTCTCCGCTCGCCCAGATGCCCTACGCGCTCTTCTTTTCGGCTCTGATGCTCTTTTCGGCGCTCGTCCTGCCGAGGCACTCCAGTAAGTCTCATCGGCTGAACACCTGCATACCTCATCAGACGTCTGACTGGACCGCATTTGTCGTCTCTACAGACGCTCCGCTTCTGCTCTTCGTCCTGCCTTGGCTCGCCGTCTTTGCCTTCTCGCTGGTCTTCATCTGGGGCAACGGTATCCTGTCAGTGTCGCTCTGGTTGCCAGACTTGCTCCGATCTCTTCTCTCGGACTGACTCCCTTCGCCTGTTTGCAGCTACGTCGACTGGCCTCGTCTCAACGCTCCGACCGCCACGCTCTCGTACGACGGGCCCGGCTTCCGCTCTGTCGGCAAGGGACGCGGCATGGACCTCCCGTTCGGTCTCAAGGGCGCGAAGCCGACGTTCTCGTCAAAGAGCACACGCCTCACTAAGGAGGTCAAGTTCGAGCAGTAGATCAGTTTCGGATAGACGGACAGTCGTACGTTACATCTGATACCCCTTCCCTATCTCGATGAGCAGTGCTCCTACTTGAAGTCACACTCGTCAGGCCTTGCGCTCTGCCTTCCACCAGTCCAGATTCCGCACTCTCGACCCAGCCATCGCTCCTTCAGCCGCCTCGCCCGCGTCCCCTCCCCCCTCGTCCCCGCGCGCCACGCCCACCGTGTCCTCGCCCACTCTCGCCCTCAGGGTCCTGACCACCCCTACCTCTCCCCGACTGACCACCCCCTCGTCCCTCCTTCAAGCCCGAAAGTAGACCGCCCTTGCCCTCCTCCTTCGCGAACAGGCTCCTGTTCCCGAACCTCAACCCGACCATCCCGGCCCGTTCCGCATCCACAGCCTTCTTCACCACCTTGACGTCCTTCGGCAACCTCATTCCCTCGAACACCAGCTCCAGCGCGCGAACGAGGGCGGCTTCCTTCTCGTCCCTAGACGGCGCGGTGGTGTTGGACGACGACGTAGCAGGAAGCTTGAAGTTGTCCCAGTCGACAAGCGAGCAGAGCAACGCGCTGATCGCCCCGATATGCGCGTCGAGCTCAGGCGACGACGGTTCCGGCAGCTTCAGCACAGCGAGAAGCGGCAGAGTTGACCAGAGTTGATACGGCGTGCCGGGGAGGACGGGGAGAACGAGTCCGGGGACTCCGTTGGCGAGATGGACGACCAGCTTAGCCTCCTCGGGTCGACGGGAGGACGTCCAGATCGATCGGTACGGCGCGATGCCGACGAAGCCGATGAGCATTCGTGCGCAGGGGACGTCGACGTCGGGTGAGGGCTCGCAGAAGGGGATGAGCGAGGGTGTGGAGGCGAGGATCTGGTGGGCGAAGAGGTAGTCGGCTTCGATGAAAGGGCCGTGAGAGAGGATGCTGGTCGCACAAACAGATGTTGGTCAGTCACCAACCAGTAAGCCCCTTTGGGTACGTGAAGACTTGGACTCACGCAGCAGGGTATTCTGACCTGGGGATCGCCGGTGTCCTCTGAGTCGCCATGAGGTAGGGCGAGAACCATTCCTTGGAGTAGTCAAAGTAGGCCTTGATTGCGTTTGGGTCGCCCATCATCGCCTTGAGCGTCTTGAGGGTCGAGCTAGAGGACGATTGAGACTCGGGTACTCCCGAGCGAGCGTGATAGAAAGAAAGCTCGGCGGTGTCGTGCGCGAGGGTGTGTCTGCAAGGGCAAAGGATGGGTGAGTCACCGAGGGTCGGGCTTCACAAACGCGCAAAGAGGTAGAGACGCACTTCAGGGTGACCTCGAGAGTGATCACATCTACCAGCCAGTCACAGTGGTCAGCCACACAAGTCCTACACACATTGTTCCCAACGAAGAGCGTGACTCACCGTCCGTCGTCAACATGTTGGCCAGTTCCTTTTTGTCGAACGCGAGATCGAGTCCCTTCTTCATCGCCAGCTCAACCACCTCCTCTCTCACCGCCCCTCCCACAACCTCGCCCACGATCTGACCCGCCACAGGTGCGGCGACAAAGTACGCGCCAGGGCCGGCAAAGATCGCTCCGGCCGGGGCGGCGAGACCTAAACGGCTCGAGTCAGTCAAGGTGTGCGCACAGTTTGAGGAAAGAGAGAAAGAGAGAGACGGACCTCCAGTGAAAGCCACAAGTCCAATGAGCGCTACGTCTCTGACTCTGATGCATGGCAGGACGACAGGGTTGTTGCTGTCGAACGTCGAGGGGAGACCCCAGCTCGGTCAGCTCCGAACGGCTTTGCTCCCTCCGGTACAGAGTCCGCTCGGATGGACCACGGACGGGACTCACTCTCCCCAGGGTGAGATGCACGACACGCTCGTCACCGTCGACTTGGACGTGCTGAGTGCTGACTCGAGGAACCGACCTGCAGACGGGAAAGTCGATCAGGCAGGAAAGGAGCCGGGTGATGTGAGCTCGAGCGAAGAAGCTGGGGGAGGATGCGAGAGCGAGAACCAGACAGACCTGGGAGGGTATTGCCTGCTTTGCGAGCAATCTGCATAGAAAGAAAGGTACATATTATCAGACAGTTGAAGACAGACATGCAAAACAGCATGAGAGACTGAACTCACCCAGGATCTCCCCTCCTCTTTCTCCCGCGCGGCGCCGCTGTACTCGTCCGGGACGGTCATGAAGACGTCCGAGTTGCGCGACGGAGACGGAGATCTGGCGATAGGATCCGCCGGAAGTGGAAGCGTCGTAGCCATGGTGTAGTAGATGATGGGTGATGGGCGGGAGTGCATTTGATGTGAGCTCGCCCCTTTTGTCCCTGACGCGAGCGTGCGAACGTCGGAGAGCGCCCGACTGTCACATTCGTTTGCCCGCAAGGGCCGGCCTGACCAGGTCAACCTTTGAGAGTGGAAGTCATTATAGTCATGCACCAAGAAGAACCGAAACCAAAGCAAGGGGGAAACAGTCTACCACTTCTTGTGCGCCTCGATGCCCAAGGGCTCGTACAGGTTGACGATCGTCGTGTCGTCGTCCCGTCCCTTCCCGCTCGACGACAGGTAGATGTACGGGAAGAAGGCCGTGCTCGCCATGAACACCGGCGTTCCCAGCAACGCAGCCTCCGACACGACGATCCCAACGTCCTTGACGAGAATGTCGACGGCAGAGAGACACGTCTTGTCCCCCTCGATCAGCCGAGCCTGTCGGTTCTTGTACATCCACGAGGCCCCCCGGGACTCGATGACGTGGTTGAAGACGGTGCGGAGGTTGAGTCCGATCTTGGTGGCAAAGGCCATGGCCTCGGCGGCGACGGCGACGTGGACACCGGCGAGGTTCTGGTGGGCGAGCTTGACGTACGATCCAAAGCCGACTCCTCCCTCGAAGAAGAAGAGGCGCTTGTCGGGCCCGTTCACTGCAGATTATGGAATGAGAAGGTGTCAGCAACGATGCCAACGCGTAGAGTAGGCGGAAGCTGCACTGACGGGACTTTGTGCAGGCGTTGAGGACGGTTCCGGCCTTCTTGAGTCCGGCAGCCTCACCCGAGGCCATGATGGTCAGATCTCCGTTGGCGGCTCGGGCGGCTCCACCAGAGACGGGTGCGTCGACCATGATAGGCTTGTTGGGAAGCTTGGCGAGCTCCTTGTTGATCTCGACAGCGGCGGAGGGGGGAACAGTCGACGAGACAACAACGGCAGCTCCAGGGGCGAGCACTACGTAGCGGGAGACGAGAAAGAGCGTCAGTAGGAAGCTGCGCGTTCACGTCTGAAGATGGCTGTACTGACGGTGTCCAACCCCCTTCTCTCCGAAGAGGACGTCCGAGACCTGCTGGGCGTTGACGACCATGAGCACGAGCACGTCCGTGTCCTTTGCGACCTCCTCGAGCGACTTTGCAGCCTGTCCTCCGACGGCGACAAACTTCTCGAGTGAGGGAGGGTAGGCGTCGTACCCGAGGCAGGGGATGCCGGCCTTGACGATCGACTTGGCCATCCCGAAGCCCATGGCTGCAGACGAGAAAAAACAGATACGGAGTCAGCTCGAGCTCGATCTCCTGGCTGAGATATCGAAGAATCTAGACGTACCTCCGAGTCCGATGAACCCGACCTTTGAAGGGGTTCCCTCTGCGTCGAGACCCTTGAGCTCGCCTGCCTGGGAGCTCTTGATCTTCTCCCCTCCGAACGACTGCCACAGCTTGGCGACAGCGACGGCGGCAGACTCGTTGCCTCCAGACTGACCCTTGGCGGCCACGAGAAGCTGCTCGGCGACGGTCAGGAGAGGGGAGGGGAACTTGAGGTCCCGGGCGACAGAGACGACCTTTGACGTCTTGGCCAGCTGGGGAAAGCGCGCGCGGAGATGGAGCTCGTGTGAGCGACGGCTGTGCGATCACAGCAGCGATAACAGAGCTGGAGGAAGATTTGGAATGGACTTACGAGGTCCTCGAGGGATCCGATGGACTCGGTCTTCCCGTAGCCGACGAGCTCGGTTCCGACAGAGCGGAGAGCCCACGAGTCTCCAGCGGCTCCGGCGATGAGCTCAGTCAGGGTGTCGAGGTTCAACGAGGCCTTGGCTCCGAGAGCCAGAGCCTCAACGGCGGTGATAACGTGGACAGCAGTGAGCTGCAGACATAGAACAGCAAGAGCAAGGATCAGCGGATTGCTCCTCGGCCTGATGCGGTTCGAGAGCGAAGAAACGAACAAGGTCGGTGACGAGCTCGAGCTTCTGCTCCTCGCTGTATGAGTCAATGGAAGATCCGGCCATGATGAAGGAGGAGAGAAGGGTGAGAAGGAGAGGAGGGGATAGGTTGGTGGGGGTGTTGGTGTTGTGAGAAGGTGGTTGATGAGGGGGAAAAGGTCCAAGGCTCGCCAGCGAGCTCAAAGTGCTGGGACCACTTCGGCCCGGACCGCCGCACCTTCCGACCTCGTCCATCCGCAGCTTCTGCCCTGCCCCGTCGGTACCATCCCCTTCGAGCACCGGGATCGCAGCGCGCTGTGGGCCGGAATCATCATCAGAGATTTCGGAACCTGTGGTATGAGTTTCTGAGGTCGAGCTTGGACTTTGAAGAGGACGTCTACGAACAACCCTTTGCTGTCGAGCTCAAGGTCGTCCCCTCGGTCTCTTCGAGCACAGAGCAATCGAGATGGATCAGTAGCATACACGCTATGCACAGATGTCCTGAGGGTGACGTTTCTTTCATCGAAGCGGCCGGGTTCAAGCCCCGCGAGCTTCCCCAGAGGCAACCAAACTTCGGAACAGTCAAGCTCATCGAGAGC
Organism: Mrakia hoshinonis; assembly: GCA_036245725.1. Lineage (NCBI taxonomy): Eukaryota > Fungi > Basidiomycota > Tremellomycetes > Cystofilobasidiales > Mrakiaceae > Mrakia > Mrakia hoshinonis. Next base: position 1,048,554 of record BTPH01000037.1, read on the forward strand.
TATCTAATCTCCTCCGGGCCGCCTGCACCCCGTTCTCATGCAAGTCGAGCGTAACTGATGCTCCTCCATATGGATTATCGCAGAATACAACCCCTCGCCTTTTAACATCCACCCAGCTCTATCGATTGTCCTTTAGCTCTCGGTCCCGCGGGGCCGTCTCCGCACTGGTCCCCCTCAACGCCGCCCGGAACGGTCGGATCCGGGCGCTGTTCGAGCTCATCACCTCTCAGGCCTTCTTCTTCCAGACGACCAGGCTGAGCACCCTCCGCACGTTGACGCGCGTCGAGCCGTCCCACCCTGCTCCGCCCTCCTGCTTGATCTTCTCGATCTGCTGCTCGACCCAGTCTGGCTTGCCGGCAGGGAGAGCCTTTCTGTACGCCATGACGGGCGAGACCGTTGCGTAGTAGGCAGCGAGCTGGACGAGCGGGCAGATCCAGGTGAGTGGGCTGCTTTGCAGCTGCGTCTAGACTTGGCAAAACTCACTTCGTCCAGCGAGATCATCGACTTCATCTCCCTCTCTACCTCCTCGCTGGCCTCGCTCGTGTCGGCGTTGGACGGCTGCACATCCCACGCCCAGACGCCCGCGTCAGGTCCGCTGTGCAGGTAGCCCTCGCCGTCCTTCCAGCCCCACTTCCATCGCTGAGCAGAGGCATCCCACGCATCCGAGGCTGATGGCTCGACGTCTGGTCCGGGGAGGGCGTCGTAGAGCGAGTAGGTGTGGGCGTTCCCCGCGGATCGGAACGGCAAGAACGGGCCAGAGTACCGCTGCGTCGTTTCGAGCAGAACGCGCAGAGAGTCGGGGTACGGTGGAGAGGAAGTCGGAGGTGCGTCTGGGTTGAGTGAGGATGTAAAGACCTGTCAGCTTTAGGTCCATGAGAAGGGAAATGGAGGGCGCGCTCTTGGCCGAGTTGGGGCTGAGCTCGCAGAGAACCGGAGGCGAGACGCACCGGTCATGAAGCCAGCCGTGAAGGTCCAGCACGCGACGGTCCCTCCTGGCTTGACGATCCGGGTCATCTCCTTCCACCAGGAAGGGTGGTCGAACCAGTGAGCGGAGGTGCCAGCTGTGACGAGGTCGACAGAACCGGAGGCGACATGCGGGAGATCGGACGAGTCCGCCGTCGCGTACTGCACCAGCCAGAACCCGAAAGCAGGTCAGCTGGGCACCACAGTAGTGCTCCAATCTGGAACAACGTACCTTTACGTTTTCGAGAGGCGGGGCCGAGTTGAACATCTGTTCCGACAGGTCGGTCCCCAGCACCTGACGAAACAGAGGCGATAGCTGCGTCGTCACAGTGCCCTGTCAGAACCAAGACACAAGCCGTAGTGATCGAGTTGGCGGCAGTCATAGTCGACAAGTGGGCTAGTATGTCCATACGAGGGCTGTGTGCTCACTGGTCCGCAACCGAGGTCGACCGCGAGCTCCATCTGCCCGCCCGTGCGCTGATGGTAGTCGACCAACACCTTGTAGAGTGACTTCGGGTACGTTGGGCGAGCGGACGCATATGTGGCTCCCGAGTTTAAGGCCTTCCAGACCAGATTGTTTGACGAGGGAGTCGCTGCCATGATGCTTGTTGGGAGGCAGCCTCCGAAGAGGGAGGGCACGAGCGAGCTCACCGACCGCGAACCATCATCACCCCACTACTCCCCTTGTCCCTCTTCCTTCCTTTCTCCATCCCTTCGACCATGCCTGTGATTGACACCATCAAGAAGGCTCTCCACATGGACACGCACGCGTCCGACTCGTCTGCGTCGACGTCCACTCCTGCCGCGTCGACTGCTCCTGGCGCTCCCTCCTCGACGACCTCGGCTCCTGTGGCAGCCAACCCTGCGGTCACCTCGGTCGCGACCACCCACGAGGCACCCGCCTACGACAGCAAGGACGTGACGGTCCTGTTTGTGCTCGGAGGACCTGGTGTCGGTGAGTGTGCTCGAGGGACTGGACGACCGAGCTAGCTCGCGAGCTGACGACCCCTCGCCCCTGCTTGGCCCCTCTCTGTCGCTGCTGCTGCTGATCCTACCTGCACAGGCAAGGGAACCCAGTGCGCCAACCTGGTCAACGACTACCACTTTGTTCACCTCTCAGGTCCGTGCTCGTCTCCCTGCCCTCCGTTTGGGTGTGCTCGGACCTACCTGGCTGACCTTTCCCACGTGTGACGACCTCAGCTGGTGACCTGCTCCGAGCCGAGCAGAACCGACCCGACTCCGAGGTCGGCGCAATGATCAAGGACTACATCAAGGAGGGAAAGATCGTGCCCATGGAGGTCACCGTAAAGGTACGCACCGGTACAGAACGCGTCAGGAGAGTCAAGGGACGAGCGCGGCTCGGGGCCTAGACCGAGCGAGCTCAATGAGTTGACCAGCAGGTATACTTTGTAGCTGCTTGAGACTGCCATCGGAGATGCGCTCAAGACTCCTCCTCCCCAGTGGGCCGGTACGTGCTCTACCTTGCCTTCTTGACGCGTCCACAGGGTCAAGCTTGCGCCCGAGCTTACACCTCTGTTCCTGTCTGGTCCTCGCTCCTCAGCCGGTACCTCTCCTCGCTTCCTGATTGACGGCTTCCCCCGCAAGATGGACCAGGCCATCAAGTTTGACGACTCGGTGTGCGCGTCGAGGGCTGTGCTGTTCTTCTCGTGTACCGAGGAGGTCATGACCGAGCGACTGATGGAGAGGGGGAAGACCTCCGGACGAGAGGACGACAACAAAGAGTCCATCATCAAAAGATTCAGTCAGTCCGTCTCTCGTATCGTCTTGACCCGGCAGTTGAGGGTTGGGAGGATGAGGTGAAGAGCAGGCAGGAGTCAAGCTGCTTCTCAACCGAGCGACGCGCTGTGCAGAAGCTGATCTATCGTGTCACTGTCTTTCACCTGTAGGGACATTCGTCGAGACTTCGATGCCTGTGGTCGAGTACTACCGAGGAAAGAACAAGGTCTACGAGGTCAGTCTCTTTCTCCCTCTGCCACTTTCATGCCCCTCTGCCCCACCCAGGCTTTGCTACTCGCGTGACAGCTTCGCTTAGACCTCTCGTGCCATTCCCGTGCCTTTCTATCGCTCAGATTCCTGCTGTCGGGACCAAGGAGGCAGTGTACGAGCAGGTCCGAATCGCCGTCGACGAGATCCTGCTCAAGTAGAGGCGCGTCGCGTCGCGTACAGAGAAGGAGAAGGGAGTTTCACGAGCATACACAGTAACGTCATAGACATATGAATGGATCATTCTCAAACGGGCATCGCGAGAAGGACAAGCGATTGGAGGAATGCGCTGCGGTGGCAGGCAAGATCACGAGGTCGTTGACCTATCGAGGCAAAAGGGAGATGGTCAGGCTAGACGAGTCGACAGACGGGTGCGAGGAGGACTTACGACTTGACCTTGATCTCGAGGCACTCGTAGGTTTCGCCGGTCAAGATCTGCTTAGCTCGAGTGACCTCTTCGGCGTCATTGAGCCACACTTGGATCCGACCGAATGCCGCCTTGTCTTCGGTCTCGTCCACATCGTCTAGGTTCTCGCTGAGCGTCTCCAGTGCGGATGTGATGTCTTTAGAGTATGGATCCGGCCCGGTGATGTCAAGCACGAGATCGACAAGAGGGCCTTGCCCTGCAAACGGCGTACAAGCAAGAAAAGCGTACGACAGAGCGTTCTCCCAGGTGATCCTACGCAGCCTCGGCCAAAGAAGATCGTCCGAGAATTCGACCAAGCGGGAACATGGGTCTCGATAAGTCTTCGGGCCGATCACATGCAAGTGCGCGGGGTCGAGGGAGGCGAAGAGGACGTCGAGGTTGATGTAGTCGACCGAGCCCCAACCCGCTTGAGCATCGATGACCAGGGTGTCCACTTCAGTGGGCAAGGAACTTAGAGCCCGAGAGATGTCGTACGAGTCCGCGTCAGACTCTTTCTGCTCGAGGCGGTACGTGAACGTTCTGGTCTGGGCCAGGGAAAGAAAAGGCGCGATCGACGACAGCACCGTCTGCGGGCGTGGCAGGGGCGGAAAGGTCAGCTAAGCTCCATCTCACACTCGGACACACAAAGGTAGACGACATCTCAACTCACGTCTGATCTGACCAGCTTCTCGAGCTGCTCCTTGCTTCTGATGGTGATGTTCCAGTACAGCAGCGGTCCCGACATCTCAAGGAACGCGAGCGACACCTGTGAGCTCGACGCGAGCGTGGGAGCGTCACAGAAGCCCAGGATGTGGCCCTTGACCTCGAGAGGAAAGTGCGGGAGCGGCGAAGCAACGGTGGACATGCTGGACGACGACAAGAGAGCTTGGGAGGCAAGATGGCTTGGGTGGATGGTGATGGCTCGAGGTGAAGGACGACAGGACGAGGTGAGCTCGAGCTGACCTCCGAACGACCATGGCGCCTTTCGACCCTGAAGCAACCGCTCGTCTTATCGGGGACATTCTCTGCCTTTCGAAAGGTCTAGATGGCTCTACATACTTAAACCTTCGTCCAGGAGCATACGAAGACTACAAGAAGGCGGTCAGTAGACGCCCTCTGACTCTCAAAGACGTCCAGCGCTTGGAGCTGACCCGTTCCCTCTCTTCCAGATGTCGGCCGCCTCAGCCCAGAACACCGCAGGAGGAGGACAGTACGTTGTCTTTCAGGTATGTCGGCGCTTCTAGGCTTCTTGCATTCTTGTTCAGCAGCATGCTGACGTATCTCGCTCACACCGCGGGAACCAGGCGCACTTCTTGGCCTTGTACCTTCCCTCTCTCGTCGAGCTCGTCACCAGAAAACGCCTGTCAGACTTCCACGCGGTCGATCCGCGATTGCTCGTTGGCGTCATCAACTTCCTCGAGATCTTGTTCTGCACTGCCGTCGGCTTCCGATTCATCCGCGAACATCCAACGAGGATGAGCAAACTCGGCTCGAGTCTGTTGCGGATGATCCTCGACTGCTCAGACAGACTCGAAGCTGTAAGTCTTTTTTGACTTTGCAGCTCCGACTCGTTGCCATCATCCTCGCTGACGCATCTTCCGCGCTCCGTGCGGCTTTCCTCAGAACCCAACCGACCCGGAACTCTTCTGGCTTCTGACCGATCCTTTTCCCCCGCTTCCTCTTTTCAACCGTCTGCCTCATGTCTTTTAGACCGTCCGCCTCTATCTAATTCTCGCTTATCACTTATCTCTCGCTTGTCACTTATGCCATGTACACCTGTACACATTCTGGAAAACTCGAAACGTCACATAGAAAGTGCTTGCTGAACCCAGGTGATGAGAGAAAGATCGATACATAGGGTGGATGGGTCGTCACACAGAGGCGAAGTACTGAGAAACACAAAAGCAGACAGGTAGGCATACAACCTGGACTGGCTTTAACCAGAGACGATGGCTCCTCCGTTGACGTGGATCGACTGTCCCGAGATGAACGACGCGTCCGACGACGCGAGGAACACGTACGCTGGTCCGAGCTCCGAGGGCTGTCCGATTCGGCCGATGGGAGCGGGCGACTCGTGCCATCCCTTCATGGTCTCCGAGTCCATCGCGGCGGGCTGCAGGGGCGTCCTGTGATGGCAAACCGACAGATCGTCGAAGGGGAGGGGTCAGATGATTGTCCGCCACTCTTCTGACGATATCCGCGACGATCCTGACGTTATAAAGGGCTTGAACTCACCAAACTGGGCCCGGGCATACTGCGTTGACTCGGATACCCTTGGAGAGGAGCTGGTTCGAGAGGCATCGGGTCATGGCGACCTGGGCTCCCTTGGTCATCGAGTAGTCTGAGGGGGGGTGGGAAGCGAGGTCAGCGTCGACAAAGGAGAAGACTCCTCTCATTACCTCCGCGTACTGCTCCTAAAGGAGTCCTCAGACCGCTCAAAAGGGCAGTGGGAAGGTGACTCACCGACGAGCATGGGGGGTCCGGCGTAGGCGACCTGGGAGGCGGTCGTGATGATGGATCCTCCTCGGGGGATGTGGGGGACGGCCGCTCGGGTGATGAAGAAGGTTCCGTAGATGTTTGTCTTCATGGTTCGATCAAACTGCTCGGTGGTGATGTCGAGGATGTCGGGGATCGAGTACATGACCGACGCGTTGTTGACGAGCACGTCGATTCGACCGAACGCCTTGACGACCTCGGCGACGAGGTCCTTGCAGTTCTGCTCGTCTCGGATGTCCTTGGGGATGCAGATGCACTGTCGGCCCTCCTTCTCGATCAGCTTCTTGGTCTCCTGGGCGTCGACCTCCTCCTCGGGCAGGTAGCAGATGGCAACGTCGGCTCCCTCCATCGCGTACATGACCGCAGCGGCTCGTCCGATTCCAGAGTCACCACCGGTGACGAGCGTCTTCTTGCCGACGAGCTTGCCGGCGGCCTTGTACGACTCGAATCCGTTGGGACCCTCCTGGTCGGTGACGATCGGCTTCTGACCGGGGATGTCGGCCTCGATTCCGACAACCTTGCCAAACTGGGTCTGGTCCTTGACGTAGTCGTCGGGCTTGGGGAAGTCTCCAGACTAGACAGGCGCGACAGGAACGTACGAGAAGGTGAGAGGGGAGCAGGAGCGAGATGGGAAGAGCGTGGAGGGCAAGGTCAGAACGAGTTTCCGAGCTCGCGCGGCACGGCACGAGATGGAGCTGAGCTCAGGGCTCGCCAGGGAACGAAAGAGCGACTTACCATGATGTGTTTTGGGTTGATAGGGGGGTTGTTTTGGGGGGTGATTGGGGGGTGATGGGTGTATGGAGTGAGGGAGCGAGATGGAATCGAAACGAAGAAGAGTCGGAGCTGGGCGCAGATGACGTTCACCTCTCCCTCCGCCCTCGCGAGCTCGACCCGTCCATCGCGCCCACACGCCCCGGATCCGTCATCCACGCCAGCTCGACGGCGGAGAACCCGCTCGATTGAACCTCGTACGCAGTCAAAGCTGATCATCACTCGAGACCGGACGCCCGGCTCTGGCCCAAAGATGGAAGCTGGCGGGTGCATCGACGCTCGTTCTTGACGAGCAGCGCGGCCCAACAGTCCCGGTTATGAAAGCAATATATTGGAGTCTCGAGGACGAGTCCAAGCAGGCGGGCAAGGACTCAGTAGAGCTCGTCAGTCCAAAGTCTGGCGAAGAGATGGAGATGGGGCGGACCCTCACCGGTCCTTGTTTGGTCGAGCCAGAGGACCCGATCGACAGGGACGCGTCCTCCTTCCCGTCAGGACCGGTCTTTGCTGATTTCTGATGACGACGAGAGTCATCTGGCTTCGGTATCGTAGCAAGATGGAGGAGTCAGTGTGCGCCCGCTTGAGATTTAACGCGACGTTGAGATGCACGCACCTTCTTTCCCTCTCGTTTGCCATCTACCTCACCCTCTTGAGCTCCCAGACCTCGACCTCTTCTCCACTGAAACTCCAGAGATCGCTCGGTAGGCTATCCGCCCAGTGTCCGAGGAACATGTCCCGATGCTCAACCTCCTCGGTCTCCCTCCGGCGCCCCTCAGCCTCCCAGACCTCTCTCCGGCGGAAAGCCTCGACGCGCTGGGCTTCCCGTCGCTCAACCTCGATACGGAGAGCGTCGAATCCGAGTTGGTACTGCTCGAGAGAATTCGAGAGAGCGGTGACCGAGTCGAGATGGGCGGAGAGGTTGGCGAGGTGGGTGTGGATGGTCGAGTGAAGATGGGTGTGCGTTTCGAGAAGAGTGGCAGGATCAGGGGCACGCTCAATCGCAGAAGATGTCGTCGCCTCCTCGGGAAGACTCAGAGAGGCTCTGAGAACGCGCGCAAGTCAGTATCGGTAGGGCAACTGGACATGGATCAGGCGGGACGTACCTGATCTCGCGGAGAGAAAGGACGCAAGACGCGAGCTCTTCCAAGACTGAAGGCAGATGTGCCGTGTCGTCGACCAGGACTATAAATTCCTCGTCATGAAGTCAGTAAGACTTGATACACCGACTTAAAAAAGATGTTTGAACTCACCGTCGACTTCTTCGCCCTCTTCTCCATCCCTGACGGCGCTCGAGACCTGCTCGAGATGGTTGGCGAGTGCGTCCATCTCGGATCGCATGTGCTCCAGGATCTCAGTCTGCGAGTGAAACGCCTCTTGGACACGCAGCTTCGGATCTGAAGTCGGGTCGGCCGGCGTCTTCTCGACCGGCGCAGCGGTGAGCGAGTCGGGCAGAGCGAGGAGGGTCGGCAACAGGTTCTGCAGGTCCAGATGGTCGACATCAGCTTCCTGCACGCGAGCTGGATCACACAGAATCTTCAGACTCACGTCTATCTCTGCCTGCTCCTCGTCGAGCGCGTCCATGAGTTGCTCGGTACCCTGCTCGTCGATGAAGTCGCGCAGGTTCCTCCCGCTGTCTTCGACGTCGGCAGGATCGCCGTCCCGTTCCTTCTCGCCCTTGTGACTGAGGCCTGCTTCGGATCCGAACAGAGACGACGAGGCGGTCGAGCTTGGATCAGGGCGATGGATGGACGCCGGGACGGGTGTGGCCGAGAGGGTAGCCAGAGTGGCGGATAGTGAGGTCAGGAGTGACAGTCGGAGCGCGTTGATGGGCTGCAAGGCAAAGAATAAGGAGTCAGTCTCTGTTCGCGCAAGACATGATACTCAGATCATCATGGGCAGACCTCTAGCTCGTCGTTGAGGAGGCCCTCGTTCTCCTCTTGCATCCGCTTGGCGATAAGCTCGATGGTCTGTCAAGCACAAGGTCACTGTAGGTCAGCGCGGCTCTCTGATGGTTTCGTCTCGAGTGTTGGACGTACTTTGGCCCTCGCTTGTTTCGCCTTTGCGGTCCAAGCCTGCTTCGCGTGATGTCCGAGGAGGGCGACGGCGGCTCGGGAGATGTCGTCCGCCTGCTCGGTCGCCTCCGCGTACGTGTGTTGCGATTGGAGGAAGGCGCGCTTTGATGTGAGCAGTAGGTCGAGGAGTGATGGCCTCTGTGGAAGCGAGGCAGTCGAGGACATTGCTCAGAGTTGATGTCGCGAGATGTGGTCAGCGGAGAAGGTGAGCTCGAGCTCACCTTCGATCCCCCCTGGAACTCGGTCGCAACATCCATCCGCCCGCCATGTCAAACGAACGCATAAAGGTCAGTCCGACATTTTCAAAGCTGTGAGCAAGCTTTAGCTGACCAGCTCCGTCTTCTCAGGGAATCACCATCCACCGTCCGATCGTGTACGGGTCGGTAGCGCGTCTGCTCACGCCGAACGAACGAGCTATCGGTCGGGACGAGACTCGTCAGTCCATCCTCAACCACTCTCCTCGCTGATCACGCTGACATGGCACGCTCCTCTCACAGACACCCACACGTGGACCATCTTTGTGCGCTCAGCAACCGCCCCTCCACCGTCGTCGAGCAATCTCCAGAGCGGCCGGTCCGCAGACGACGAGCTCCTGCCTGGAGGTGCAGACGACCTCAGCTACTTTATCAAGAGGGTCACCATCAAGCTCCACGAGTCCTTCCCGAATCCGGTCAGAAGTAAGTCTGGGCCTTCTCTATGCCCGTCGGGACGCTGGCTAGTCGACACCGGCAGGCATGCTTGTGAGCTCGACTCCCTCGTCCGCGCGAGCTCACCTTCGTCCCTCCTTGCGTCTCCAGACTTTGACAAGCCGCCGTACCAGATCACCGAGACTGGATGGGGAGAGTTCCCGGTCAACATCAAGATCACGTTTGTCGCCGAAGCGCAGGAGAAGCCTCTGACGATTGTGCATCACCTCAAGCTGCACCACTTTCACCCTGTCGCGGCAGACGAGGTCCCTGTCGTGCCGGCTGTGGCGGGCGCCGCTGGAGATGTAAAGATGGAGGGACAAGAGGTCAGTCCGAGTATCGCGTCAAGTCAGCACGGTCCGTCAACATCGAGCTAACCTTTCGGTTCTCGCTCTCTCCTAGGCCCCATCGACGTCTACACCAGGTGCCTCCTCCTCGACACCGAAACCCACCCGTACGTACCTAGCCTCACTCTTGCTATTCTCCTCTCTCACCACACCATCTCACCTTTCCCTCTCTCCCCCCTTTCCTGTTCCTCAGCTGCTCCCCCACCCCCTCCACCTCCACCGACCGGCCCCGTCTTCTCCTACCAATACGACGAACTCGTCTTCACCAACCCACCCACCACCTTCCTCACCCTCCTCCAGTCCCATCCTCCCTCTGCCTTGCCGATGCAGGCCCGCAAGAAGGACCGGATGGAGTTTTCTTTGCAGATGGAGCGGGAGGAGGCCGATCGGTTGGAGGAGGGGAGGAGGTCAGTGGTGAAAGAGACGGATCGGTGGAGGGAGAGGTTGATTGAGAGTGAGAGGGAGGTGGCGAGGTTGAAGGCTGAGCTTGGAGTCTGAGGAGGGTGCGGGAAACTGGTAGAGTGAACCTGGGAAGAGGGGGGGATCATGTCTTTTTTGCGGGAGAGAAGTTAGAGTGAAAAACTTGCGAGGGGCATGAGAGAGCAGAAGAGAGTCATGGTGATCAGAGAAGAGGAGAGATAGACCGAGAGAAAGCAGAATTGCGAGTTTTGAGCTCGAGTGGGACGGCGGAGAAGGACCCCGGGATCGTCACGTGCGAAGCGACCCACTCAGAAGAGCAGAGCAGAGACAACCGCGACCCCACCAGCGGCCATCGTCGAGACTCCGGCGGTAAAGCAGAGGAACTTGTGAGTGCGTCTCCTGTACAGGAAGGATCTTCGAAGGACTGATGCCGCGTCGTGGCACAGTGAAGGGCAAGGGCGTCAGTCAAGAAACAGCTGGACTCGAGGAAGGTGCCAGGAAGGGACGCACCGTGGCTAACTCGCTTGAGGGCGTGGAGCAGCAGGTATCGACACAGTGCGTGCTCCATCCCAGCAACGAAGCGGCCGTGCGTACTCAACCCCAGCACGAACCGGGCAAACTGGAAACTGATCGGGAGCCGGACGCAAAGCAAGTGACGAGTCAGTGACCTTGGACGAGACACAAAGAGCTGAAGCGTGAGGGGACCTACCAGTACGGGACGAGCCAGATGGCTGCTAGATACCAGAAGACCAGCACGAAGGCCAAATCGCGCGCCTGCTGCTTCAGCGGGGGCGAACGAAGGTCGATGGTGGTCGTACTGTGCGCGAGCGTCTCGTTTGTGCCGAGCTGGACAGGCACCTCCATGGTCACTCCAATGTCTCCTCTGTCGGTGAGCACGACGAGCGAGTGCTCTTCGATGAAGAAGACCGGGGGAGGTGTAGGCGGTCGGGGAGGCAGAGGCAACGAGAGCGGTTTCTGCTGCGGCTTCTTCGAGTACTGGGTGTCGAACGAAGGGCGGAAGGCGGAAGGCGATTGTGTCAAACTTCAGATGAATTACTCGCCAAGCACGGCATGTTCCAATGGTAAAGGAGAGACATCGGCTTACGACTTTCGAGAGGTCCCGCGCGACGACACGCAGCTGTCCACCCTGCAGGTCCTCGTCTACCCTGTTCCCGACGAGCGGACCCATCGCCTGAGCTCGACCCTTGATCAACTTGATGACGGCCGCTGCGTACTTTGTGGTCGGGACGACGAGTTCAACGCAGTCGAACGTTCGATCTGCATCGCCGACAAGCAACGGCTCTCCGATCTTTCCGACGTACGCGTTGATCGCGACGAGCAGGCAGCGATCGAGCTTCTTGGACCTGAACGGGACCGGCGATTCGATCGAGAGGGTCCAACCTCGAGACTGAGTGCAAACGTGCCAGTGATCCATGCCCATCTCTCCCGTCTCGGGGCAGCGGAGGAACGTCTGAACCAATCGAACGTGTTTGAGGCGGGTCCATGTGGGCTGCTCAGTCATGGAGGTGGCGAAGAGGTCGAGCCTATCGAGGGGGATCTCAGTCGAAGGAGGCCTCAGTGGGATGAACTCGAGCGCGGCAGGGTTGAAGTGCGGGAACAAGACGTCGAGGACGGCCCAGTCGGCTGGTGCAAGCTCGTCGTCGGACTCGGGAGGATCCAAAGGCATAAAGGGCAGTCGGATAGTGAGGGTGCGGACCTTGAGCGGCTTTAAGCCTCGTCGACTGACTGAGAGTTCAGACTCGGCGACGGAGGGCGGGACCAGGGCTGCGTCTGCGACGAAGGTGAACGTCTCGGTCTTGCTCAAGCCGAGTAGTCGTTGGATCCGACCAGAGACGTGTTTGCTCTGAGGAGGCTAAGAAGAACGAACAAGGGAGGAAAAGAGTCAGCGCCCAAGCGCCCGAGGTTGAGGGTAGGGGCGCGCGAGACCGAAGACAGAGAAGCTCACCCTCTCGTAGAACAGTCGTCTCAGTCTCTCGAACCCGACCACCTCCATGTCGCGATAGAGCAGCTCAGCAGCAATCTCGATACCCATCCAGCTGACTCGGCAGCAGATCGCGAGGGTGGAAGCATCCGCAAAGAAGAGGATGAGGCGGACAATCTCGACCGGGAAGGCGGAGACGAGGGGTGCTGCGGTGGAGGAAGGTCGTCCCACCTGTCGTCGACCGTTGGTGATGTGTCGCTTACGGGTCATGACGAAGCGAGATCTTGGCGATTCTTGTCCTGAGGGGCAGGCGAAGAAGTCGTGTCCGGGGTGGAAAGGCTGGAAAGATGGGGCGAAGGGAGAAGATGACCGTCGAGCTCAACTCGCCTTCGCGTCGCGCTCGCGAGCTAGTCTAGCCCCTCTCCCCATTCCTCTCCCATTTGCGCGTAACCCGTCGTCAACGTAAGCAGGTATACCCTGCTGGGACCATCGGTCACGGGCTACTACCGCCAAGACCTCCACTTCACTATCACCTCTCGGACTCCGCGTAGGCAAGCTTCATCCGGTCTCAGTATCGGCCTGACTTCAGGTCTCTGCTTTCTTTCGCTCTCTTCGAGCTCGTCCTCACTGAGGCGTTTGAGAGAGGTCGTCATGGATATGGGTGCAAAGCGAAGGGGTCGTGAAAGCAGACGACAGATACGGAACGAGCAAGCGAGCGTGAGATGTATGGAGAGCGGAAAGCAAGTGAACAGAGAGGGGAGATCGGGTACGATGTGAGGTCTGGACGCTCAGAAGAAGCTCCCAAACATGCCTCCGGACTTGGTGCCACGCGATGAAGAGGAGGAAGAGGAGCCGAAACCTCCTCTGCGATGGTCCATCGAGTCGGGCGACGAGTCCTGGCGGAGATTGATCAGGCTTTGAAGTGAGCCCATAACCTGGAAGCAACGACGAGGCAGGTCAGTCAAGCGCACAGAGGAAGGGTCGGGAGAAAGCATGAACGTACCTTCTCGAGCTTGTCTTTGCGCTCTTGCAAGTCGAGGTGGGCCCGGATGGTCGGGTTCTCGCGGGCAAAGGTGGTGTTCTTGAGGAGGTCGGGTCGGAGGCCAGAGTCGATACCGCTCAGGAACTGTAGCCAGAAGATCAAATGCAAGAGTGGGCGGCTGAAGTCTACACACAGGAGGAGGAGGGGAGACGTACAGTGTAGAAGAAGGGGTCGAGCAGCTCGACATCTGGAGGAAGGTTCGAACGGACAGTCAGTTCTGCGGCGGCGAGACCTACTGAAGAGCGCTGCACTGACTGATGAACATGACCGATGTGTAGGCGAGCTTGTCTGCGACGACGTTGAGGAACGCCTCGGGGCAGAAGGCCTGCTCGTCCGGTCCAGACTTGCATCGCTTCGACCGAAGGGCGAGCTTCCGCATCTTGATGATGCCTAGGCGGTCCTGGAAGATCATGGCATGCCGAGCTAGAGGCACAGGCGAAGAGTATCGTCAGTAAGCCTTGATCCGTGAAGCTGGAAGAAATGACGCCGGACAAACCCTCTGCGAGATGAGCCGAGTTGTACTTGTATGGATCGTGTGGCGGCACAACCTCATCAACCTCGTCCTCCCCGTTCCTCGCCCGCTCGAGCTTGCGTTTGAGGATGTCCTTCTTGAGTGTCTCGACCTCGCCGACGTATCGGACGAGCCCGTCCAGTGTACGTCGTCCTCCGACCCTAGACCTGATCTCGCTGAGCTTCTCCTCCATCAACTTAGTCTCCTTCTCAAGCAGCTCCTCAGCCCGCGCACGTCCGACCTCCCATTCGCGCTCGTCGACCTCGACCTCGTACTTGTACGGCTTGATGCAGTTTTCCACCTGGTCAGACGTGACCGGCACCCGGTCTCGGAGGATCGAGTGGCTGAACTGGATGATCTGCTCGGCCGCAGACGGGTGGAACGAGAACGGCTCGCCCTCGGCGATCGTGTCGATGAGTTGGCGGAGGCCGTCGGCAACGAGGTTGGTCGAGTCTCGACCGACACCGGACTTGGTCAGAAGCGACTTTGCGGTCTCGAGCTTGTGGCTCCACACGGCGTCCAGCTCGGCGGCGGAGGGCGAGGACAGGTTGAGATCGGTTCCGGTGCGAGGGTCGGCCCAGTAGAGCTGCTCGAGGATGTTGAGCAGCTTCTCGTCCAGCTTGGACTTGAGCACCGTGCGGATCCGGGGCTTGGAGAACTGGGTCGAGAAGTCGCGGAACTTTCCCTTGAGCGTGTCGAGCGTCTCGGCGACATACGAGTCGGGTGACACCCGTCGGTCGTTGTACTGGACCTTGAACTGGTACGTGGCTGCCTCGAGCTCGAGCTGAACAGCGTTGGTGATGCCGTGCAAGCTGTTTGCCATGCTCGTCTCGAGCACGCCCATCAGCCGCTTTCGGAGGGTGTCTGTGCCAACCATCAAGCTGTCTCCCGGCTTCTTGAACAGTTTGGCGTTCTCGCCGCCGAAAAAGCTCTCCTCTCGTCTGAGCACGGCTCCGGTGATGTCGTCGACCGGTCCTCCGAGCCCGAGCAGCTTCTTGGGCTGCTTGCACACGACTCCGACGTATCCGAGGTGAAGCGGGTATCGGTTCCCCTTGAGGATCTGCGCTCCCAACACAGGCTCGACCAGGTCCATCTTCGTGACCACCCCGATCGTCCTCAGCCCGAGCGGGTCGACCTCTCTGCTCGCTTTGAGCGCCGGCGAGTTGGCCAGATCGACGTCGGCCGCACAGACGGCGAGGATGATGTTGGGCTCCTGGATGTATCGGTCGCACAGGCCGGCAATCTTCTGCTGCAGCTCTGGCGGCTGGTCCATGGATGCGATCTGGACGTAGCCGGGCAGGTCGACGAGCGTCAGGTCGGGCACGTTGGGCGAGTAGATCCGCAGGTCGATCGGGTCGTTTGAGACCGCCTCCGATGCGGGCACAGACAAGTTGAGGTCGGTGAGGGTCTTTTGGATGTGTGAGAAGTCGGTGATGTGCGAGAGTGAGAGTGCGGGGAAGTCGCCGTACTCGACGGGGTTTGGGTTGGCGGCGGTGGCAGGGGTGTGGATGAGCGTAAGCTCTATAGGACGACGGGTGACCATGTTGTCTCCTCTGCGAGACGGAGAGGTTGAAGCCGGTTAGCTCAGAAGGAGAAACTCGGGCTCAAGAAGCCGAACTCACTTTGGGAGGAACTCGTGACCGACGATGGCCTCGAGCACGCTGCTCTTTCCCGAACTCTGGCTTCCTACGACGACGATGCTGGGCAGCTTGAGACTGTCGGACTGGTCTATCGAGAGGAGGACCTGCCTGATCTCGATGAGCTTCTTTGTGAGCTGCATGAGATTTGAGTCGTCCTCGTCGTCGGCGACGACCTTTGTCTGGCTCGTCGCGGTCACCGCCGCGAGTGCTGCCACGGCAGCAGGGGGAGCTGGTGGCGGGACCCCTCCTCCACTGCCTCCCTCGCTCGACGACGAGGATGACTGCTCTGAGCCTTGTCCCGCGTCTGCCTCCTCTCCTCCTACGCTTCCCTCCTTGAACCACCTCCAGCTCGAGCGCAACCACTCTGGCGCCTGGACGTCCACCGAGGCGTCCGACACGCCCTCGCGAGCCTGTGCGAGTCTAGCCTGGAGCTGAGCGAGCGTGTCTGCTGCTGACTCTGATGCCGAGTTGAGGGTGGACGAGGCCGAGTTGAAGAGGGACGAGGTGGTTGAGGTGATCTGGTCCGTGACCGAGCTGAACAGGTCGCTCGTCTGATTCCGGAACGCTGCGATCACGACGCAAGGATGGAAGGTCAGACGGCTGCTCGACAGTGTATCTCGACATGTTTCACTCACACTCTATCTTGTACTGTGCTGCTGTGAATGCTCCTCCTCCGATGGCTGCTCCGGTGACGGGGATCCTGATGGACCGTCCCAGCAGCCGACCAAACGTCCCAAACGACAACGGACGGATAGACAGATTCCGAGAGAACGGCGATGTCGACGAGTACGGTGACGGGTTCAGGTTCGACAGCGGCCGGCGGAGGGGCATGAACAGCGACCGCACCTGGGCCGGAGTCGGGGAGGGGACCATGGTCGTCCGGCCGAGCGGCAGTCGGCGGGGGCGAAGCATCCCACAGAGAGAGACACCCGCACGGAGGGTGGAGACGGTCGAGGTGTAGTGCGTGCTTGGATAGGGTATAAGAGAGGGAAAGAGTCGAGATGGGCCGTATACGAGCGGGGTGGACGTTGCAGGACCAGGAGAGAGAGCGAGGGAGGGGGCCGAACCACCAGGGGCGCTGACGATCGCACCAGCCGAAGCTCACCACCAAACCAGAACACCCCCCTCCCAGCCCACAAACATGTCGTCGACCCTCATTGAAGCAGTGAGCACAGCCCCGGATTAGACTGTAGCCATGATGGCTTTCGCTGACGACCTCAGTCTCTTTCAGGACGAGGATGATGTCCTTTCGTTCTCGCAGCAAGCTCCGTCCTCGTCTCGCTCGCCAGCCCCGCCCTCACCAGCTCCCCCGGCCCAGTCAGCCAACCCGCAGGGGGTGTCAGGACGCATAGGGTCAGGACCTACGCGGTCGAACGTGGCGGGCATCCGGGTCGAGACGGTGAGTGGTTGAGCTCGACGTGTCGTCCATCTCGCTCGGTTGGACCGAGCTCACCTCGCTGACCTCCTCCGCGCCTGCCCTCCTTGATTTCGGCCCTCGTCACGCGTCGCAGAGGTACACGGGAATGAACACACTCGACGAGCCAGTATCAGAAACGATCGTACGTTCACAGTCTGGGTCTCGACAGCTCCATTCGACGCGCTGCCTGTGAGCTCGAGCTCACACCTCATCCCTCCTCCATCTCGCCGTCCGCTCAGCTGCGAGACCTGCGCTCCATCTGGGCCAAGCTGCTCCAGGTGCTCTACCCTCCCCGGTCAGGCGCGATCGGATCTGGGTCCGATCTGCTCAAGGAGTGGGACCTCTGGGGTCCGCTCGTCATCTGCCTCGCGTTGGCCATCATGCTCTCCCTCGACGTCAGTCCCGGCAACCGACCCATGCGCAACCTGCCCCTCCCTCCGCTGACCTCTCCTCCACACCTCATCTCGTACAGGCTCCTGCGGATCAGTCAATTCAGGCGTTCTCAATGGTCATCTCGCTCGTCACGCTCGGTTCGGTGGTCGTCACCATCAACGCTCAACTGCTCGGAGGAAAGGTGTACGTCCATCGTCCGAACCATGCCGACGAGACAAAGCTGTCGCTGATATGACATCTCGTTTCTTTTCTCTGCGTTGCATGCAGCTCGTTCTTCCAGTCCCTCGTACGTACACAACCTGCGCCACAAACACGTGCCGCACACGCGACTGATCTTTGCACCCATCCTGTCCTCGCCGCAGTGTGTCCTCGGCTACTGCGTCGCCCCTCTCCTCCTCGCCTCGATCGTCTCCTTCTTCCTTCACTCCATCTGGATCCGGATCCCTGTCTCGCTCGGATCCGTCGCGTGGGCCGTATGGGGTCAGTCCTGCCTTAGCTTTCTCACCCTCTTTTGACCGTCACGATGCTGATACCCTATCTCGTTAATGTTACTAGCGAGCGTCAACTTCATGAGCGGTACTCGTCTGCCAAGCTCAAGACAGAGTCTCGCCGTCTACCCATTGTTCCTCTTCTACTTCATCCGTGAGTACCTGGCCGGCCTGCCCGTGCGATGGAGCTCTCAAGACCTCGGCTGACTTGTCTCCCTCTCTTTCTCTAGTGGCATGGATGATTCTCATACAGTGATAGTGTCTTGGCAGCACTGGACTGCACGCTTGCAGGCGACCAGCCGGGCAGGTCGGCGTGGTCCGTCCGGTCTCCAGGGACCTCGCGTGTCTTTCCTTTCCGTCGTCTAGGGCTTGTCAGATCTATAGACGCTCCCTTATCTCATCCGACGCTGAAGTTCTGGAGCCCCGAAAGGATCAGGAAGGAGGGCACCACATGAGGAATACGCGTGTGGCCTGTGCCTTCTGACAGTGGGTAAATCGCGGTCCATTCACTCCAGGCGGCACCTCACCAAGACTTGCCCCATGCTAGCAAGCAGACAGTGCGTGGCAGTAGCTCATGAATCGACCACCACACCTTCCTCATTCGCTATACTCCCCTGTTGTCCCACTCCCGCTCCCGCGTCCCCCTTCCTACCCTCTTCTCCCCCGCCGCCCTCCTTCATCCCGTCCCCGTCCCCACCACCTAGCAACCCCTCCACTTCCTTCTTCAACCCCTCCACATCCTTCTCCAACCTCGCTCTCTCCTCCGCACTCCCATCCGGGATCGACAGCAACAGCAAGAGTTTCAGCTCATGCGAGATCTTGAGCAGGTCGGTCGCGTTCCTCCGAAGGCCGCTCGACAGGAGCGGGAGCGACAACGGTGTGAGCGGGGTTGAGGGGTTCTTCGAATCACCACACATAGTTATCGCGGACGAGCACATTGGGTCAGCAAGATGCTTGAACGAACAACCGTCCCTGTGAGGAAGGTGGGGGACGAGAGCTCTCACCCCGATCCCCTCGACCAACCCTCTCATCCCCCTCGCCAGCCCTTCCACCTCGACATCAACCCGCTCGTTCCATTCCTTTTCTGCACGCTCGAGATAGGTCTCGGGGTCTTCTGCGGCGGCGGACGAGCCAGGGACGACGGGCGCGCCAGGCGCGGAGGGACCTGTGGAGGAGGACGGAGGGGGTGCGCGCCGGATGAGCGAGGAGGCTAGTGGACGAGGGGCGGTGTAGTCGTTCTTGATTATGCGAGGGGGCATCGTTGGGGTGAGAGAGGGTAGGAGGGTGCTGAGAGGGTGAGGGGTGGGCTGTACGGTCAGATGGGGGATGGAAAGACAGGAAGGGAGGAGGGGGTGGTGAGCTTGAGCTCGCGTCGTTCTTTCAGTCCCGGGCATCGCCACGCTTGCTAGACTGTTCTCACGGAGGACACAAGGGGATTTTCCTGCCTAGAACGCTCCGAACTTGAAAAACACGACTGAGATCGTCAAAAGTCATCATAAAGGTTGTTGTAGCTGAGATGGAAGGGAGAAGATGCAAGCAAGGTGTAGAGCAAGACAGAGGCAGTCGACCGACATGAAACCTCGGGCGAAAGGCCTAGAAGTTGTCGTCGTACGTCTTTCTCGAGCCCAGAGCTTGACTGCCGCCTCCTCCGATGGATTCCATCAGGTCCTCGTCCATCGCTCCTGCGCCACCAGCTCCTCCGGTCCCTCCTCCCCAAGCCGACTCCTCCTTCGCGGCCTGTGCACAAGACAACGAGAGAATTTGTTTAGTGGCCTGCAAAACTCTCGAGCGAGCACATGAAGGCAGAGACTGACCTTTTGGAGATATTTGATCGTCAGGCCGACCCGTCGGTCCTCGCTCCAAGCCTGCTCGTTGACGGACGCAGCATCCTCGTTCAGCACCCTGAGCCTCTCGATGATCTCCGGGCCGACGTATCGCTCGGCCGGGGGAAGGAAGGTGACCATCGGAACGAGAGCGGGCGGAGTCGTCGAGGACGAGGCGGCCGACGCGGGCGTATGGTACGAGATCTTGGCGTTGATCATTTTGGACGCAACCTGGAAGGAGGAGCAGAAAGAGTAAGTCGGGAGGGTCGTGGGAAACGGAACAAGACATGGTCTCGCAGACTGACCATTCTGAACAGCTCCTCGACGAGATCCTGCTGGACCTGAGCGCTGTCGGCTCCATCGAGGCCGAGCAGCTTGGCCATCTCGGGGACAAGCAGCACCTCGTACGTCTTGGTCAGTCGCACGATCTGACGAGACAAAGCCGTGTCGAGAAGCTGAAGGATGAGGCCGTTGTTCTTGTCCTGTGAAAAGCAAAAAAGGTATGAGCGTCTGCCAAGAGCGTCTGACATCAGTATGTCGCAAGGCTAACCTTGGTGAAGATGTCCCTGTCGGCCGACGAGATTGCTCTGGCGCCTTTCGACTCGAACGATTCGGCGAGTGATTTGTAGGTCGCTGCGTGCTGCTTGATCGCTCGGGAGACCGTAGCCGAGACGTACTTGGGCAAAGAGGTGGCCTACAGTTGATTGAGAAGGTAGATTCGTCAGTCGCGGTCGGTCGTGCTGTATCCATCCGAGCGATGCTGAAGGATGAGGAAGACGGACCTTGCCATCCTTGATGAGCTGCACGAGCACGAGCTTCTTGTACGCCGCGACCTGGACCCACGACGCCGCAGAAGCAGGGGCAGACACGACCTGCAAATTCAAGAAGAAGTCGAGACCAGCATGGGCTTCGTCAGGATCGAGGCGACAAGAGACGATCGTCTCGACTTGCGAAAAGAGGGGGTGACTCACGCTCTCGAACGCGCCCTCGGCTTCCTTCCAGTTTTTGGTCGCCGCAAAGGCCACTCCGGAGAGATAGTTGTACCGGAGGAAGTCGAGGTAGTGAAGGCCATAGTACTACGATCAAAAAGGATGAAGACGGTGGACGGTCAGCGGAGAAAGATCCGAGGAACGACGGAGATGCGGGACTGACGCCAGAGAAGAGTCCCTCGAGCGGTACTCGCGTCACTCGCTGAGCGAACTCAAAGTCGCCGCACAGAACACATGCCTTAGGTGCGAGACAAAGGGGGTTCAGTCAGAGAGAAGGAACGTGTGATGGCCAAGGGGATGGAGTGGACGCGGACCGACCTCGACAAAGTCTTGGTGAATCGCCGTAAAGTTGGAGTAGTTTCCGTGGGACCAAACTCGGAGTAGAAGCAGTAGCGGGTCTACAGCAGATCCGGCCTGTTTGGGACGATGAGCCAGGGTCAGCACTCGTTTGGATGGCGTCCGACGACTGATTACGAGGTCACGCACCGAACCGAGGAACTTTGCGAGCGCAAGCAGCCGATGCGAAAAGTGGTTGACTGGCGTAAAAGATGATCAGGGTCAGCCCGTCCAGAAGATGTGACCGACGTGGCGACGCCCGACGATGAGCCGGAGACAAAGGGTGGGATATGGAGCTCACTTCTTTGCGGCTTCGTGCCCTGGATCTGCCTCGGGTCCAGATGCGAGCACGCGAAGACGCAAGCCTGAAGAAGCGCATTGAGGTGATCCGGGTGTGCCCCCTTGAACGGTGCGTTGAGCCGGGCCGTGCTGGCAGGAGGAACGAGGGGGAGGAGGGAGGCAGTCAGGGTGAGCTCGACTCGTCCATCTCCGCACCGGCCTCGAAGCGGACCACGCCCCGACGCAGTTCGGCAACAAGACGAGGAGGATCCAGATACTCACAGGATGTAGATGTAAGCGAGGGTATCGCTCTTTGGGTGGAGGACCGCGACGAGAGGGTCGATGGGTCGTCCGGTCTGATCGGGGAGCATGCTGCCGAGGATCACGTCCCCGACGTCGGACGATGCGACCTCCTCGAGCAGTCGTCGCAAGTTGCCGAGCTGCATCGAGTCCGACATGATGGTACTCCTGGCGTGCTGCAGGATGACGTCCAGCGAGGGCACGACCTGCGTCGGAGCTGACGGAGGAGGACCACCAGCCGAGGTCGACGAGGGCACGGACGGTGCCAACGTCGAGCTCCCTGCGAGTGGGATCGTACTCGACGACGGCGTAGAAGGTGCAAGAGGGTTATCCGATCGAGTGGCGACCATGACGGGCGAAGCAGAAGCCGAGAGAGCGATGTGGGTCGTGTGGCGAGGGGGTGCAGGTGGAGGGGAAACCGACGTGAGCTCACCCCGTCCGCCCTGACCCCCAGCCACGACGAACCCTCGACCACATTACAGATCTGCGTGTCTCTCAACATCTTCCGATAGCACTCTTAGTCTCTTGTACGTTGCAACCCGACTCGCCCCTACCCCTACATTCGGATCTCGTAGTGGTCGCGTCGCCATGTCCAGCTCGAGCTCGCCCACTCTCGAGTCCAGCCTCCCGGACACCAGTCAGGACGCCGCCGCCGCTTCTGTCACAGCCCAGAGCGCTTCCAACAGCCTCGTGATGACTCGTCTGCTACCGAACGAGCTCAAGAGGGAGATTCTCCGGTTCTGCGACCCTGCGACGCTCGCGGTGACCTCGCTGGTCTCGCTCGCGTTCCTCGAGCTGTCGACGCCCATCCTGCACGATGAGATCGAGATCCGGGGAATGAGCCATCTGGGACAGCTCTTCTGCTCCAGGGTGAGCTGTTTCTCTCTCTTCTGTCTCTGGCTGCAGGCAATTTTTGGTGATCAGACGGTTGACGACTCTGCACCCGCCACCTCCAGGATGGTCCAACGTCGCCCTCCGTCGATGCCTGCTTGTCGCTCCTGCGTGTGAGAGCCTTCACGCTCTGCGGAAGAGGCACCGGGAGACCCAGCATGTCCACGGATCGGTTCGGAGGTCGCGCATCGCTCTCGGTCCGCTATCTGAGGCTGTTCGTCCATCGACCAAAGTCAATCGACTTCGAGTGGGCCGTCGACGGTGGCGTCAGCTGGTCGCACCTCTTCCCGCTGTTCGATCCTCTCTGTGTCTGTGCTGTCGCGCACTCGCTCAGGGCTGAGCGTGCCGTGGACCTGGACTCGGATGCTGCCTCGGACGCGGGGGGTGACGTCGACTCGTCCGGCTCGTCCGGTCATCGAGGACGCCGTCCTACCGGCGGCTGCCCGAGCTGCGGAGACGGCGGACACGAGGGTCCTTGTGGTGATAGACAAGTCCCTGAGCTTGACTTTGCCGCCACCTCGTGGTCGCGTCTCTGCTGGCTCAAACTTGCCGGGACCAAGTCGCTCTCCGCCCTGGGCTCAGCAGACTTTGCCGCCAGAGGGCCGGACCCAGCGTCTGTCCAGCCTCTCGAGATCTTGTACACTCTCTACAAAGACGAGGATCCCGACCTTCCGTCCGAGATGTTCAAGAGCATGTGGAACGACCTGCGGGCATACACCCCATCCGACGACCTCTTTAGCCCCGACAAGCGTTCGGTGCAAGTCGTCATCTGCGGCGAGTACAATCGTGACCTCGATCGGATCGAGAAGGTGTTTGAGGCCCTCTTGTCCCGTTACCGCAAGATCGAGACCTCTCCGCGCGTCAAGAGGCTCGAGGACATCATCGTCCGTATCCAGTGCGAGACCGACGGACATGATTCCAGCGACGAGGACCTCGGCGCGAGCGAGGCTGTGGCAGACGACGACTGCAAACGAGTCGACGCAGCCCAGACCCAACTCGCAGGTAGGTCGCCCAAATCCTTTGTCTCTCTTCCCTCCTTGCTTCAGCACTGACTCCGTTTCCGTGTCCATCCTTCATGTCCATCCGCTCTACAGCTCTCGAGATCTGAGCGTCTCTTGCCGCTGTCTACCTCCATTGCCCTGCCCGCTCCTCTTGCCTCCTGCGTCCTGACCATGCCGAAAGGCCTCGTCGCCTTCCCTCCTGGACCCATCACGAGCCTCATCACGATCACATGGTCTTGCACCTGCACCACTGAAAGCAAAGCAAGCAAGCACACGCATCTATCAAGAAAGCAGCAGCAGAAGCCAGGGTACGCGAGCAAGCAGCGCTCGTACGAAATGTCAAGCGAACCCGAACCAGATCTCTACACGACGACTCGAACTCCTGACCAGATCTCACTCCTCCCTCAGCAGCAAACCCCTAAAAACTTTCTCCCTCGCCCTCACGCTCTCCCTTTCGGTGACGGTCATCTGAGCAAGCTTCTTCGGGTGGGACGGGTCGTGCGCCCACACGTTGGCGGATTCTGACCTCGTCGAGGCGTTGAGCAGGGGGGAGGCGCCGAGCAAGGGGTCGGCCATCACTGTGAATCCGAAGGAAAAAAATAAGGTTCAGGTCAGTGGTGAGCGCGAGGGAAAGAAGGGAAAACAACAAGGATGGGAAGCAGGACGTACCCATCTCGACCCTCTCCGCCTCGATCGCCCGACTCATCTCAGCTTCAACGATCGCGACTCGCGACGCAGGCGTGAGAGGGTTCAATAGAATCGCGTTTCTTGCCTCTGTAGGGGAGCAACAAAGTGAAACGTCGATCAGCTCTCGAGAGATCGAAACAATTCCGACCGCTCCCTCCCCTCGGGCTGCGCGTCAACAACAAAGGGTGCGGTGGGGGGGGGGACTCACTGAACTCGGCCTCGTCCTCGGGAGCGACTCCAAGCTCGTGCATGAACCTCGCGAGCACCTCGGTCTGGTCCTCCTCGATCGAGGCGGCTCCGGAAGAAGCGACGGTCTCGCTCGACGCATGAGACGAGAGCGGTCTGCCCGCTTCGTTGTGGGTCTCCTTGTCGGTGCTGGTAGAAGGCAGTCCGACGATAGGCTGGCCGTAGATGTCGACTTTGACGTAGTCCTTCTTGAGAGTGGGAGGGGAGATGTTCTGCGCGGAGAACGGAAGAGAGGAGGGAGGTCAGCTCGGCCTGCGGTGGTGCGAGGGTGGTAGGTGAGAGGGACGAACTCGGATGTTGATCCTCGACGAAGCGGGTGCAGGGACCCAGTAGGTGAAGAGAAAGGACGAGAGCGTGTCACGGACCTTGGTGGTCAGGCTTGACGCGGTGGTCATCGTGGACGCGGTGGGGCTCGGCGGAGGAGAAGGGTGCGAGCGAGTGAGGGAGCGTCGGAGAAACATCGTAGCTTTGATGGTAGTTGGTTGAGTGAGGAGGAGCAAGGTGGTGGGTGGTGGAAGGGAGAGCGGGAAGAGAGGGAGGGCCATTTTGTGAGCTTCCCGAGGGGACGGTTGTGGGTCGGAATGATTTGGATGGAGATTCGGCGGCTGTCGATCGGGCGCCGGGCAAGCGGAAAGTGGGTCGATGGCGATATATGCTGGTGGTCGGAGGGGAGAAGAAAGAAGAGGTGGATCAGCTGAGGTCTCTCAAAGCGTGGAGAGGAGATCCGAAGAGCCGACGGCAAGAGTAAACAAGCGCCACGGACATGACGCGTGATCTCGCTCCCCCCCCCCTTCCTCCGACACCTTCTCTCCTGTTCTCGGTCTCGGCTCGGCACAGCAAAGTCAAAACTCACCATCGATACAAAAGTCGTCACGCACGTGTCCTTCTGACCCTACTCCTTCCCCTTCTTGCCTGCCCCGCTTCCGCTCCCCCAAGTTCCAGCGACTCCCCAGAAGTGGCTCTCCTTCAGCTTCGGCGCATCCTCCCTCGGACCTGTCTTGCCCTGGATGTACGGTCGAGCGTCATAGGATGCCTCGGCCGCAAAGTCGCCCTCTCCCTCGACCACGAACGCTGTCCGAGGACGGTCGGGCGAGACCGACGTCGACGGACGGGATGCAGGTGAGACGTTGGTAGTGGTGGATGATGACTCCCAGGATCGGACAGAGAGTGGAAGAGGTGTCCAGGGACGTTGGCGGTAGGTCGGGTTGGTCATCTCGATGAGACGGGAGAGGGCTCGTTTCTGGCAAAAGCGGACGAGAGAGAAGAGAACACATCAGCCCGCGTCCAGACCCGGCCCTGCTCAACGAGCTGCTCCATCGCGAGAGGTCACTCACAAACGCAAATCTCTCGTCCTCTCCGGTAAAGATGGCCAGGTTGGCAAACGTCCCTCCGCCGGCTCCCTCGCCCTTCTCGGCTCCCTTCCTCTTCCCCTCGACCTTCTTCTGGAGCTCCTGGTACTCGTACACCGATACGTTCGGTCGTGTCGGTTGGGCCATCTCCTTCTCCATCTCACTGAGCGCCTCCTGCTCGAGCGAGTCCCGCTCCATCACCACGTCGCCCTCTGAAGCGTCGGCAAAGAAGAGACTCTGCAGCGGGACCTGCGAATGGATGTGCAGTCGGGTGCGAGACTCGTAGAGAGCGTCGAGCAGGTTGATGAGCCGACGTGCTTCGTTCTTCATCGAGACGCGGATGGGCGGGACGTCCGAGATGAAGATGGTCGAGTACGTCGAGGACATGCTGCGAGTGAGATCGACGATGTGGGTGAGCGACAGTCAGATCAGGAGACCCTCCATCACAATGGTCGCAGACAAGTAGACGTACGTCAGATAGTCCGCAGGACCCAAGGACTGCGCGAGGAGAAAGGCGACTGTCAGCTGAGCCTTGCGGTCGGACGACAGCGGACGAAAGACGCACCGTCTCGCAGATCTCCTGGAACGTGAAGCGAGCGATCCGACCAGACTGATCATCAGGGAAAGAAGCGGCCGTCTGCTGTCGGATGTGTACCGGCCTGTTGTAGATCATGAGTGTATGCGGCTCGACTGCAGATGCGAGGAATGATCGCGGGTCAGCATTCATCGCGTTGGTACCACTCTCTGGTTGCTGACTGACCAGTCTTGTCCCCGACCTCCTTTCGCCACCTGTCCTCCCACGCGGCCTTCTGTTCCGGTCCAGTGACCCAGCTTCCTCCTCCCTCCTCCTCGACGCCCTCCTCGAGCGCCCTCCAGTCTCGACCGCCGTCGACCTCGAGGACCTCGCATCGACTTCGAAGGCAGGCGAGGAAGCCCTCCATCCGTTTCCGCATCACTCCCTGGGTGTAAAGGTCTTCTGGCACGCGGTTCGAGGTGGAGAGAACGACCCCGCCGAGCCGCCAGTAGTGGAGGAGCACGGAGCGGAGGAGATGGGTCGAGGGTGGATCAAGCAGTTGCTAGTAAGTCGAAGGTGGAAGAAGGCGTGAGTGGTGAAAACAGGCGCAAGGTACTGAAGAGAGTGCTCACGAGATCGTCGAACCTGACATGGGGAAAGGCGGCAAGGTCAGTGTGGAAGCGCGAGGACCACAGAGGGACAGGCTCTGAGCTTACAAGATGAGCCAACCCTCCTCGGTGATGAGCTTCTTGGCCACCCGGAACGCGAGCTCGTCGTCCTTGAGCTTGTTCTGATAGCTGCCGGCTCCGTCTGATGGCTTGGGTCCACTCTCGAGCACGTACGGCAGACTGTTGGCCGCTTTCCGACGCGGCAGGGCACTCGTCGGGTCATCGTACGTTCCGCCTGCAAACACCGACTTCCATCCCTGCGAGACTGCTTGCCCTTGAGCGGCATCGTGTTGTGAGGGCGTGAGGCGGAAGGCGAGGGACTCGACGTAGATCAGCCGATAGATGTGCAGCAGGAACTGGAGGAGGCGGGGTCGACCGAAAGGCACGGGGTAAGCTCTAGTTCGCGATGCTCGTTCGACGTACGTGCTGTACTGACGGAATGGTAGTGTCGTCTCGTCTTTCCCTCAATCTCGAGATGCTCAAACAGCATGTCAAGCAAGAACGTCTTGCCGCTCCCAGGCGGTCCGATGAGGAGTACTCCGCGCGGGGAGGGCAGCTGGGCGAGCTCTTCCTCGACAGACAGGATCCGTGCGAGCTCGAGAGACTCCTCGGACTGAGTCGCATCTTCTTTGCGTTTGCCAAACGGCCACCAGGACGGCGAGGACGCGTCTTTGGAGGGGAGCGCGCGTGTCGGCAGGGGTTGAGAGAGTAGGAGGAGATGGGCCGGAGGAGTGTAATTGTGCAGGATCCTGTGCAGGGTTCGAAGCTCTAGGAACATCAAGCATGGGTCAAGACGACGAGGGTGGGTCAGCGAGGTGGACCGCAAAGGCGAGAGGGATGGTTCCAGGGTTGGAGCTCTCTTGTCTGATCAAGAGATCCGCTCGGGATCGCAGCAGATCGGCTGCAGAGGAAAGGGGCGAGCACTCACGGACCACGATCCTGACCTGGGTGTCGTCCCACTTGACCTCACCTAGGTCTACCTTTGCGCGGTAGACGTCGAGCAGGTCGACGGCCGGCTTGGAGGATCGCGTTGGCGCGCTGTCGGGCGATGACGGCGCTGTCGAGCTCATTCGTTTGCTAGGGCAGCCACCTATCGACTGAGGGGCGAGCAGGGCGAGTGCTAGACGGTGCGGACATCGTACGAGCATGCTGTCCTTCCTGGACAAGGTCGGCGTTGGGAAGCTGGCTCGCTCATCGTCGGGTGAGGTCAGGCCAGGGATCCAGACCAGCGCTGCGCCCTGAGCTCGACTTCTCCTTCCTCCTCTGACCAGGTTGACCCTCAACATGTCGCCTGCCCTCAAGAAGAGAAAGACAAAGTCGGCTCAGCCGACACCTACACCTCCCGCTTCACATCAGCCGAGTCCGGCGCCTGCTGCTGCCAGTGGTGCGGCTCCGTTGAGCGCTATCGCTGCCCGCAAGGCTGCCGCCCTCCTCGCCTCGTCCTCCGCCGGCCCATCGTCCTCCTCCTCCTCCTCGACGCCTAAGGACGACTACGACGATGATGACGAGGCAGCCTACGAGGGAGCTCTCAACTCTCCAGGTCCCTCGTCTCACTCTGCGTCGTCGTCGCCGTCCGAGGACGAAGATGACCTGCTTCGCCCGGAGCCGCTCTCGCTCATGATGGACGGCGAGCTCGTCTCGCTCGGCTCATCCCGCCCGACAGCACCCAGCAAGAAGGAGAGGAAACGCAAAGGCAAGGGAGCCAAGGGAAACGTGCCAGCTCGGTACTGGGACGAGGACCTGCCCGAGATGGAGACCCAGCAGAGGGGGAACATCGAGTTTGTCGGCGGACGAGGCAGGCGAGGATGGAGTCCGTCAGGACCCGTAGGAGGGGGGTTCGACCGAGACATGGGAGACAGCGAACAAGAGCAAGAAGAGGACGAGGAGGTCGGGCTGGACGACGAGCGGGGCAGCGAGGTCGAGGAGGACGTCGAGGACGAGGACGAGGGTGTCCTCACGCCTGGGAGAGCAGGAAAGAGGAAGAGGGACAAGCAGCTACTTGCGTCTTCATCGCCACCAGGAGGAGCAATGTCAACGTTCCTGCCGTCGTTTGGTAACAACGTCGTCCGTGTGTCGGAGGACCAGCTGCGGAAGGCGTTTGTGGACGTCGAAGACGGAGAGGGAGCCGTCGTTGTCTCGCTCAAAGACGGCGAGGTAAGCGCATACAACCCCAAGACGAGCCTCTGGTGTACGCTCACTGACTTCGTTTTCTGTACAGAACCTCATCTTCTCCGGTCTCTGCGCGCTCTACCCCCTCGCGGCGCCTCTGTCCGTCTTCAACGCCACCCTCCACCCGTCCTCTTCGACGTCCTCGAGCACGCCACCGCCATTACATCCCGTCTACGCGCCCACGTGCTACCCTCTTCCCGTCATCACTCCTTCCTCGGCCGGCTCGTTATCTGCGGGTTCGGCTTCAACGCTTCTCCAGACGCTCGGCGTCGCACCCTCGGACGACTTTGCTGTTCGCTTCCTTGTGCGAGAGTTGAGGACCGGTCTCGAGGGCATGGGTAGAGCTGTGCCAGGCGTCGAAAATGTATGGAGGGGAGACGAGGCAGGCTGGGGAGTTCGAGGCTTCTATCCTGTGAGCATCACAAGACGGCCTCACCGTGTCCGAAGCTCCAGTGCGCTGACCGATCTCTCGTCCTACCTCGGCCTCCAGATCTTGTCACCCTCGTCGTACCTGTCTCATCAGCTGCCTCCGACCTGGTCATCGGCCCTCGACAACGCTCTTCCCCGTCTGCCTCGATCTACTGCCCAAGCGGCAGAAGCGGACGAGTCGGACTCGGACTCTGACGAGGAGGAAGAGGACGCGTTCGCACCCTTCACCGCGCTCATCAAGGGTCCCAAGCGGTCAGGAAAGTCGACGTTCGCCCGTGCGCTCGTCAACAACCTGCTGGACCGGTACCGGTACGTGGCTGTGCTCGAGGCGGATCTTGGCCAGGGCGAGTGGGGAGTCGAGGGAAGCGTTAGCTTGGTCGTGGTCGAGCAGAACATCCTCGGTGAGTCGTCTTCTTTTCTTTTGGGCCATCTTAAACCGATCGACAGATCTACTGCCTCTCGCTGACGTCCGCCTCACGATCTAGGTCCCCCTTTCACCCATCCGTCCATCCCCCTTCGTTCTCACCACATCGGCTCTCCCTCCCCCCGATCGAACCCGACCGCTTATCTCGCGGCCATCGCGGATCTTCTCGAAACGTATCGTCTCAACCTGCAGTACCCCGCCTCGGCCTCGTCTCTCGGCTCGTCCTCTTCCTCGCACGACATCCGAAACGCGGGCATGATCCCGCTCGTGATCAACACCCAGGGATGGGTCAAGGGACTCGGTATGGACCTGCTCAAGAAGATCGAGTCTCTGGTCGGGGATCGGGTCGAGTTTGAGTTTGAGGTCTCGAGCGGCGGTGAGGGATGGGAGGGTGCGATCCCCGTCGAGGGAGGGTGGGGCAGGCTGCGGGGCGCAGAGTACGAGGCAAGTCGGCGGAGAGCGCTTGGAGAGCGAGACGAGGAGGAAGACGAGGAGGTTGGCCAGCAAGAGGGCTTCAGGTCGTCGTACGGTCGACAGAACGGGTCCAACGCGACAGCAAGCGGATCAAAGGTGTTCAACTACCCGCTCACCCCGATCGGCGTCACCACCCAGTCTTCGCGCTTTACTCCCTCGGACCTGCGGACGCTCTCGCTACTCGCCTACTTCCACGCCGAGTTCGAGTCGATCCCGCCACCGTCGTCCCACTCGTCCACGATTGTCGCGTCGCCGCTCGCAAAGCGGTGGGACTTCAGCAGCCCTCTTGTCGCCCGTCGGCCTCTCGTCGTCGACTGGACGGTCGCACTCGACCGCATCTGTCTCGTCGGACCTGGTGCAGAGGAGGTCGAGCAGGATGAGGTTCTGCGTGCGCTCGACGTCGGTCTCGTGGGACTTGTCGCGCTGGACGATCACGAGCCGGCCGGAGCCAAGGCTTCTCCACCGTACGCGCAAGCAGCGTCGCCGCCATCGCCCTCGTCTTCCAACCTGCTTGGCTTCGCTCTTGTTCGGTCTGTGCCCTCGTCTACGTCGTCCTCGACGTCGCTTGAGCTCCTCACCCCGCTGCCGTCGTGGATGCTTCCGAGCGCGCGTGTGCTCGTCAAGGGCGAGACCGAGTTCCCCGTCGCGGGCATGATCGACTGGCGGAAGGATGCGCAGGACGAAGGGTGGGATGGGGTGCCGTACTTGGAGGTCAAGGGAGGCGAGGCTGGGATCGTCGGAGGCGCGAGGAGGAAGGTCCGAAGGAACGTCGGACGGCGAGGCTGATCAGGCAGACGACAGGAACAGCGCAAGATCTGATGCGACTCCTCGATCTACCAGCAAACAACTTCTCGGCGACATGTAAGGCAAACTAGCAGAGCGGAGGGAGCAAAGCCGCCGACGCGACGCGTTTAGGGGTTGAGGGACGCGACCGAATCACACGCCTTGACTTGATCGCTCGCCCTCTCTCGCTTACCTTCACAAGTCCGTTTCTCTTCGTTCTACAGATCTCCACTCAGTCACATCAAGCGTGCCTGTGCCAGCTACTCTTTTTCCTGGTACGTGCGGTCTCTATCTTATCGGTCGTCGCCCTCGAACTGTCTGGCGAGCCCCTGTCGCGGCGCCTTCTCTTCTTCCGAAATTGACGCACCACTCCGCCTCAACCCTGCGCACTCTGTCTGACCTCCTGACCCCCACCTTCTCGCCTCTGCGCTCCTCTTCTCTCAGCTTGCCATGCCCGGTCCCACTTCTCAACCTCCTCGACACCACCGTCCAGGGTCGCGGGCTCCGTGCGCTCGAGAGCACCCAAGCGCGTATGGTCGAGCTCCCCCCTCGCCACCGGGCTCTGTCCTACCTTCCAACTGTGGACCTGTCGTGCCTGGTCCTCGGTACGTCTGCCACCGCTGCAACGTCCCAGGAGATCACTTCATCTATGACTGCCCGACTAGGTTTGTGGGTG
The DNA here is from genome assembly GCA_036245725.1 of Mrakia hoshinonis. Classification (NCBI taxonomy): domain Eukaryota; kingdom Fungi; phylum Basidiomycota; class Tremellomycetes; order Cystofilobasidiales; family Mrakiaceae; genus Mrakia; species Mrakia hoshinonis. Next base: position 1,080,187 of record BTPH01000037.1, read on the forward strand.
CGAAGCCGAGGGTGCTGCGAGGAGACGAGGGAGGTACGTCCCAGGTTGGCCAAGCAGGGAGTGGGGGTCGTGCTCGAGCTCAAGCTGACGTTCGGTTCCCGATCTCGGCTCGGATAACGACAGCTTATAAACGAGGGCGACCCTCTCAAGGATACGACCGTGCCTCTAGCAGGGCAAGGGCTGCGTCGGCCGGGGTGGAGCGAGGCCGGGTGGAGAGGAGCAGGAGGGGTCCGGACGGACGAGGTCAGTCGCTGCTCCCTCCGTCCGTGATCGCTCGCATCCGCTCGTAAGCCCAAGCTCATCGCCGGCTGGCCGAACCCTCTTCTTGCACTTGAGCAGACCGGTATGAGCCGGATGCACCTTCAAGATATCGATCTCGTTCTCCACCTCCGTCAGGCGACCGGGCAGGACCCAGCCAGCGTGAGTCGTCGCGGTCCATCAGACCATCTCGGTCTGCTTCCGAGCGCTCATCACCACTGCCTCCTCTGGCTCGATCGAATGTAGACTCGCGGGATCCCTCCAACCCTGCCCCGGCTGGGAGACGACAGCCTGCGTCGTACGAGCGAGATGCGCCGCGTGCCCAGGCCCCTGTGCCTTCTCAGGGATCGAGGGAGCCTGCGACGAGGAGGGAGGACGACCAGCAGACGAGACATGCTCATGTCTCAGGGACCATGTCGCGACCGGAAGGCCACCAGCCTTGCGACGGGTCGCACTGGAATACGAGCCGAAAGAGGGAGTACGCCGGCTCGGAGCCGGATCAAGGTGAGTGTGTCCCGAGACGGCAAGCGAGAGACAAGTCGACTGACTTTCAGGCCATCTTTTGTGCTGTGACAGACGGTCCTCGACAGAGGCTGAGATCTCAGAACATGGCTCCCGGTCCGCCCGACTCGTCTTCGTTCTTTGTAAGCAGACCGAGCTGACTCAACTTTTCTCCGTCCGCTTGTCTCCAGAGGTCCAAAGGCGACGATCGATCTTGCCGGAGAACAGATTCGAGAGATACCCTGCCGGTACGCTTCCGTCTCCAAACCCATTCCTGACCCGCCCGTTGCTGATGACCGGTTGCGGTTTGCTCGCAGGACTTACGACGAACAGGAGGCCGTCGTCGTCTCGATACGGTCGAGCATCGCGCACGCCACCACCCAGCCAAGTCATCCTCGACCGGATCTCGGGCTCGGAGAGTCTGCTCCAGGGAGACTGTCCTTCGCCCGAGCGACTGGTATCGACCGTCGTCGTCCCGCCCAGACGAGTGACAGCGGACATGCACTCAGCGACGAGATCACTGTGTCGAGAGCGACGCCCAGAAACGAAACCTCGACGGGAGAAGCTCAAGGACGGCGTGTCGACCGAGTACAGCAAAGGCAGGAGCACATACTTCCCCTACCCGAACGACGACGACGACGACGGTAGTCGACACCGTCGCAGTCCAACGCTCTCCTCCACACGCCGACTGTCCGCTGACGATGGCTTCAAAGTCAACGCCACCAGCACAAACTCGGCGACGGACGAGGCGGACGAGCCCGATCGAGAGCTGGAGCCGCACCAGTCTGACCCAGACCGAGACGGGACTGGCTCACACGACGTGCCCTCGGATGCGAGATGGGACGGAGCCACATCTGTCGACGACGAGCTGGAAGCGGCGTACCCAATCTGTCGCCCCGACAGCGCCAACTGCAGCCCTAGCTCCGCTCAGGATGTCTTGCCAGACACGTCGGAGGACGGCCAAGGCGGGAACGACGAGGCTTCTCCCGAGTCGATCGAGACCGACAACGTCGCCGACCCGGACGCGCTCAAAGTGAGCTCCCCGGAGGACGATCTTGACGCGTCCGATGGAGAGGCCGAGTTGGATCCCAGACTGCGGTACCCGAACGCCAGGCCTCCCACCCCTCGCACGCTCGAGCAAGACACGTTTGAAGCCTCTGGGATCCGCCGGATGATGCTCGAGTACACCTCGAGACAGGCAAAGGCCTCGTCGGCTCGATCTCTCCAGTCGTACGGATCGTCGGACGCTCTCGCCGACGGGGCGAGCACGCCTCGATGCAAGCGGGAAGGATCGACCAACACCGAGGCCGACGTGCGCTTCCTGCTCACCTGGGCGGATGAGCATGGTAGATCGCGCCTACTGAGAACAGGAGCAGAGGAGGGCCAAGGCGTGGAGACGCTCACCACGTTCAACGTCGCCACCTTGCTCAAGAGCACGACCAGCCTCGCCCAGACCACGCCCACGTCACCCGCCCATGCTCTCGTGCCCTCTCCTCTCGTCAGGTCGTCTTTGGTCGCTCGTTCCGCCGATCAGGGACACGTGAACCCAAACTTCCGACCTGTGCACGACGGCAGCCATCTTCAACCCGCCGCGAACGTACTCGACGACGGCCACCCCGATGCTCGGATTCGGATGGGCACAAGGACGTCCGGGCGCGTCGTTGCCCGAACAGTCGATCGTTCACGCTGCTAGACCTGGAGACAGCGATCCGCTTGCTCCCATCGCCGCTTCGTCCCCGCCGTCCACTCCTGCTGGTCCGTCGTCGCTCCGGTCGAGTTTGAGGACGTCTGGAGACTCGCGTTCACCTTCTCAGCTCGCACGAGTCGACTCATCCTCGACGAGCTCTCCGAGTGCGCTCCGTGCTCGAGTGGTCGAAAGCCAAAAGCGACATCACTCCCTCGGCTCGACGTCGACGACCACCACCACCGCCACCAACGGCAAGGCTGTCGCCACGCCGCTCGAGATGACCGAGATGCAGCGACCGAAACACATCGAGCCATCCGGTCCCGCCCTCGCCTCGTCGAACTCACTCGGACTGTACGAGTCGCTGTCGGTCAGGCAGAGGTCCATCTCCCCGGAGACGGCAAGGGCGAGCACTCTGCCCACCCCGATCGATCAACCCTACCTGCCAGCTCCGCTCCAAGCAATGATCGTCGGGCTCCTTCCAGGACAAGACCAGTCGTCGGCCAGGACGGTCTGCAGAGATTGGAACGAGGCCGTGCTTCTGGCGAGGGAGTCGAGCGCACCCGTCAGCGACGCAGCCGGGTCGACCTCGGCGCTCGGCCTCATCGACATGAGCCAGCTGGACGCAGGATCGTCGGTTTCGAAGGCGATGGAGGGAGTCGAGACGACGATGGTGCCGCACGAGGATGGCCTTGTCGGGCTAGTCGACGGTCTCGGTCAAAGCACGTCCGGACCGCTCGCCTCTGCGGACGACAGGACCGAGGATGCGTTGGTGAAACTGTGGGGAGGCAACAACAGGCTGTCGTTGGAGGAGACGCCGGACGGGCAGGATATCGGGAGAAAGTGGTGATCAGTCTCGCTCGCGTTGCATCTTGGGGTCTTCGGTCTTTGTTCCTTTCTATCCCGTCTATACGCAGCTTTTGTCTCAGTAGCTCTTCCGATCTTTCAGCATCACGACATTTTCCCGCTTTCTCTATGACTGTTCTTAGTAGCTCTTTCTCTGCGTAACGACGTCTGCTTCTTACTCCTAACCCAGCTAGCCTGTCGTTCGCCTCTACCTCTATTCAGCTTGACTCGCGCAGGAAGAGAAGATGACATGCATATGTGTCTGAGCGAAAGAGTCGTCCAAGCGAAGCGAACGGGTCGGGCCTCAGGCGGCACCGGGTCTGTGGCTTAGGGGAGGTTAGAAGCAAGTCAGGGATAGGCAGGCTGAGGCCGTAGCTGCGAGACAAAGACTCACTGCTTGGCCTTGACATCGAGAGAGGCGTAGTAGCACCCGACCAGAATCTGTCTCGCCATCGTCATCTCTTCCGCAGACATCTCGAGGAACGCGAACGACACCCGCGAGCTCACCGCCAGCGTGGGCACGTCGCAGAAGCGGAGGATGTGAGGCCCTTGATCTCGAGCGGGAGATAAGGAAGAAGCGCAGTCCTGACGGACATTTTGGAATTGCGTGATGGGAGGCAGACGAGCGAGTGGACGGCCTTGTCGGATGGTGATGGCTCGAGGTGAAGGAGGGCGGAAGAGGGTGAGCTCGAGCTGACCTCCAACGTCCGACCACGATGTCTGCTTCGACCCCGAAAGCGTGCGCTCGACGACTGGCTGAGGTCTTCGGTCTTTGGACGGGGACGGAAGGGCCCGTCGAGTTCAGACCGTTGCCAGCAGTGAGGGAAAGACTGAAAGAAGTCGTGAGTCGGGAGACACCTTGATCAGGGACACGTCGAGGAGCGTCGAGACTCCCGGCTGACGTGCCCTTCCTCTCGCATCCTCAGAGAGCCATCGAGATGGGCTTCTCGACCGAGGACAAGATCAAATACTCGGTGAGCAGCCGCCTTCTGTGGTATCGCGCACGCCCAACGATGTGACCGTGGAACCGCTTTCGACGCTCCGTCCAGATCACGCTCGCTGCCCACTACCTGCCATCCCTCTTCAAGATCATCCTCAGCAACCCCCTCTCGACCTTCTTCAAGGTTGACAATCTCATCCTGGCCTCCTGTCTCATCTACCTCAAGGGCACGACGCAGTGCCACATCGGCTTGCGCTTTGTGCGGGAGCAGTCGGCAACGGTCAACTCGCTGCTGCCAAACCTGCGGCAGATGATCTGGGACTGCTCGGATCAACTCGAGAGAGTGAGCTCAACTCGTCCTCCTCGCAATCTGCTGCAACATGAGACTGACAGCAGCGTGTTCTCTCTGCGCTTGCTCTTGTGGCAGGACCTTTCCCAAGACACGATAGGCCTTTTGACGGACCTACTCGCCATGCACAACGCTCTCACAGCTCACGGCCTCTCCTCGCGGGACAGCACTACGAAGGTCTCTCCGGACGCATCCGCCGAGCACGCACGAGCGCAAGCGGAGGCCACGTTGAAGCGTCGCTGGCACAGGAACAGCAACTACAGCTCGGTCGACCCGACGGAGACCGAGGAATACCTCGCCGAGCTATCCGATTTCTCTCGATCTCTTGCGCCGGGATGGGGCGAGAACTCGAGCACCTCAGAACGCCTTGACATGATGATCGCACAACTCGGGTACACTCCCTGGTGGGCCTGCGAGGCAAAGCGCCCCGGGTTCGAGGTCGAGCAGTCGGCCCGAGTGTGCGACGCGGGGTCGAGGGATGAGCTCAAGACTTGCGCAAGGGTCAGTGTCTCCTTGCCGCCGATACAGAAAGATGAAACCGAAAGACTGACTTTCTGTGCTTTCGTACTATGTCAGTGTCTGTCGGTCCGATACTGTTCGGAAAGTAAGCCGGACGCCCGACGTGACGGTCGTCCAGAGTCCTGCAGTTGCACTGACAATTTTTATATATTCGCGGATTGCTCAGGACATCAGAAGCTGCACCGGAAGACACACAAGCCCTGGTGCATCGCCCCGACCTGGTGAACGGTCACCTGAGGAGTACTTTGTCAGTTGGATTTCCTTCCTTCTCTATTCCTCGGCATCATCTGTCTGACACTTTCACTGCTCTATCCTGCAGTCTACGCTCTGTCACTTCACTGGTCGTGACCGACTCGTCTCTTCTCGCCCGCGTTCTCTTCCTGTTTTCTCAACCTCGGTTTTCCTCTCGCCTTTTTTGGACCTTTCCCGTACGGAGGCTCACTGGACGTCCGACGGGACGGGAGATCGCATGTACATATATCCGACCTGGCAAAAATCGCGCTGGGTGGTAATCTCGATGGCGACGGCTCGAAGCAGGACGGAAGCGGCCGATGAGCTCAACCTCAGCCGCCTGTGGCGATCCCATCTCACGCTCCTCACTCGATGTAACCGGTTGCGAGATGCGGTAATGAGCGTGCCTGCCTTATACGATTGTGGATATCATGCTCTCTTCGAAGCAGCAGTCGAGATCCGTTCGGTAGGCAGTGAGCCGTGGGTCCGACCAGTCGCGTCCCCGGATCAGACGCCGAAAGTCAACGGGCGGAGTGTGAGCTCGATCTCCCTTCTCGCCACCACCCGTCTCCTACCCTTCCCTTCTCCTTTCTTCCAGCTTCGTGCATGGCGCAACCCGAACCCTCTTCTCCTCCCGCGACTGTGACGCGCGAGTGTGTGCTCGAGAAGGAGCTCGCGTGGGAGCGTGAGAAGCTCACGCTCGAGCGGGCAGCCTGGCAGCGCGAGAAGGACCTCCTCCTCAGACCCTTCAACGCGAACGCGAACCCCGCAGAAGGAGCAGTAGGCATCTTCTGGGACTTTGGTGAGTCTGATGCACTCGGGCTGGGTGTGTGAGCATGAGAGTGCTTGAGAACAGTCGAGGAGGATCCCGTTCCGGGCAGTCGAGCTCACCACCTCCTCCGCCTGTGGTTTGCGATCGGATCAAACAGAAAACTGCTCGCCCCCGCTCTCGACCAACCCTTCCGCGCTCATCAAGGTAAGTTCGACTCGCATCTTCTTCTGCATCGTCCGAACACGCTGCGGTTGTCCGACGTGAACGAAGTGAAGCTGACCTTCCACGTCTTGACCTCCCTCTCGTCCTTCAGCACCTGAGGACCGTCTTCCAGCCGTTCGGGCCCATCGTCTTCATCAGATGCTACCAAGGTCAGCCTCGTGTCCTCGTGCCTGTCAAATGCGTTTGGACAGAGCTGGTTTCAAGCCGTCGAGCTCAAGCTGATCTAGCCCTTCGCCTGCGACCGGAACCAGACGTCGCGTCCCAGCCCGTCTTTGCGGCCAACCTTAGATCAGGGCTCGAGGCGTGCGGAGTAGAGGTCAGAGACTGTGGCAGGTGGGGAAGGAAAGAGTGAGTACATGTTCTGACAAAGCTCGAGCTGAGGCCAGGATCACGAGGTAGAGACCGTCTAGGCTGACATCCTCGTTGACGTTCTCGTTGACGTCTGTCTTGCCATCCTGCAGTGTCGCTGATCGTGAGTGCAGCTCTTGAGCTCTCAAGTACTGGACCGACCGCTGGCTGACCTGAGCGATCTTCCTGTGCATCAGACCACATCATGGCGGACATGCTCCTGTTCGCGATGGACACACCCGCCCCTGCTTCCGTCGTCCTTATGTGCGTTTCCTCTTCTCTTAGCCTTGTTCCCTGCTGCTTAACTGACCCTGTCACAACCCTGCATCTTCTCAGCTCCGGAGATAAGGGTGCGTCACCTTGAAGTCTGACTGGAAGCTGTCGAGCTTGTCGCTGACTGTCTCGTCTTCTGTCCACGTTTTCGCAGACTTTTCGTACTTGCTCAGTAACCTGAGGAACCGAAAGTACAACACGATTCTCGTCGAGAACCCTGTCGGCGCAGCTGAAGAGCTAAAGTCGGCCGCGAACAAGGTCTTCAAATGGAAAGACATCCTCAGAGACGCAGGTGAGTCCGAGTCCCTCTTCGACACGCGTCTCTTTCTTCGCTGATCATCCTTCGGTCCTCTTCACGCTGTGCAGGAGGGAATAAGATCCCGCTTACTGCTGTCCCTGGGCCCGACGCGAACACGCCTCGCCGACCTCGTGCCAACTCGGACCCCGAGTCGATGCACGGCGGATCACCCGCAACAAAGGCGCTATTGACAAAGTCAGACTTTTACGCCAACTCACCCGCTCCAGCGCACAAGACGCCGTCCAAGGCGTACGGCTTCTCGACGCCCAACAAGACTGGATCGTCCTCGTCGATTGCGCCCAAGCCGCGTGCGTTCTTCAAGCCGTTGATTGAGGTGCTCGAAGCGAGGCCGTCCAACCCTGCTCCTCTGCGGTCGTTCATCTCGCCGCTGGTGACGCAGCACACGGCCGACGCGTTCTCGATGGTCGGTGTCAAGACGTGGAAGGACTACGTCGAGACCGCCGCCGCGAGCGGGGTCGTCAACATCGGGAGCGGGGAGAAGCTCGGGATGGAGTGGATCTCGCTCAACCTGCCAAAAGCGACCCCGACCGTCATCCTCAACAGCCGGACGCCCGCTCGAGCCGACTCGCCCGCGGCTGCGTTCGCGAACCCGCTTGGAGCAACGCCCATCCCTCCCGGTGGTACTCCGCGCAAGCACCTCCTCACAAACCTGTTCTCGTCGACGCCGACCGCAAAGAAGGACCTCCCGACCCACCCAGTCTTCCTGCCTCTTCTGACCGTCCTCTCCTCGCTCCCTGCGTCGCCCCCACCCCTCCGGTACATCGTCTCTGCCCTCCTCTCGGCCAAGCATCCTGACCTGACCCAGCAGTACGGCTTCAAGAACATTGCCTCCAAGGCCTGCGAGCTCGGCTTGATCGATCTCGGCGGAGGAGTCAGCATCGGTGACGGCCGAGCCGAGTGGATCGCGCTCAAAGACGCCTTCCGTCTCGACGAGGCCGTCCTCGCCGCCTCGCTCGACAAGGACCGAGGCGTCAAGGACCCGATCCCAGTCTACAACCCCCACACGGCAACCCTCTTCGCTCCCCTCGTCACGCTCCTCAACTCGCTCCCTACGCCGTCGGACCCGTCCAAGATCCCTGCCGCGTCTCGTGCGCGACTGGCGAACCAGCTTCGCGAGCAAGCCGGAGGAGGAGCAGACGCGTACGAGATCGTTGCTACGAGCAGTTCGCGAGCGTACTTTGAGCTGGCGAGGCGGATGGGCGTGGTGAGAGTCGGGACGGGCAAGGAGCCTGGGTCGGAGTGGGTCGCGCTGAGGAAGGAGTACCGCGCGCTGAAGAAGGAGGGTCAGCAGACGAACACGGTGGCGCCCAGCACGCCGAGTCGAGCGAGGGAGGTGAGTGCGACGCCGGCGCCGGAGGATGGGATCGTGTCGGCGCCGATGACGCCTCAGCAGCAGCAGCAAGGGGCGGAGGACCCGCTGTCGGGACTGTTCAACAAGGCGATGAACTTGGGGGCGAGGAAGATGAGTCCGTTGCCGTCGAGGTTGGGGAGGGAGAGCCCGTTGGCGGCGGGGCCGATCGGTGGCGGCGAGAGAGCGGAGGGGAAGAGTGGCGAGGAGGGTGAGAGCGGGAGTGAGAGTGAGAGCGAGAGTGAGGAGGAGGACGAGAAGATCCAGTAGCGTAGCTGGCGTTCGAGCGATCTCATGATGTCTGTCCTTGCTTGGATCGTGTCGCCACAGCGACAGATGAAAGGTGGCATGCATATGGTATCGAGACAGATGCAGAACAGAGCGTTGGGAAGATCAAGCGCGAGCGGTATCAGTCCTGATGGCCGCTACGTGCTGCTCGTCCTGTCGAAGCGAAAGGGAGGATAATGAGTCAGCGACTTTCCGACCCCAGATCTTTCCTGATCGGGGAGACACACACGGACTCACTGCTTGACCCCGAACTCGATGGACGTGCAGTACCGTCGGACCTTCTTCCTGATCTTCCGCTCGGCTACGGCGACCTCTTCCTCGTCATTCAGCCACACCTGGACGTGACCGAATCCAGGTCCGCGTTTGCCGTCATCCGCCATTTCCTTGAGCTCATTGACGAACTGTTTCAGCTCCTCCTTCGTTTCCAGGTCTTCCTCCGTTTCCATATCCCAACCGGCTTCGCCAGACAGGTCGAGCTCGAGGTTGAGGAGCGGGTCGCGATGAGCGAGGGTCGGTAAGAGATCGTCGCGCGGGATGTTGAGCGAGTGGGACCGGGTGAGGAGGCGAAGATTGGGCCACGCACACATGTCCGGCGGGGAGAAGAATCGCGAGACTCGACTGTAGTCGCCTAGAGCGAGGATGTGCAAGTGACGTGGGTCGAACGAGGACAGGAGCTTGTCGAGTCGCACCACCAGCCCGTCGTCGAAATAGGCGTTTTCGACCTCGTAAAGGTCGACGATGCAAAAGTCGACGACGAGCTCCTCGACGAAGATGGGCCGCGACTTGAGGGGCAGCAGAGAGGTGTCGTGGGAGGAATGGTTCTCATGGCACAACAAGGTGTAGGTGAAGGTCCGTGTCTGGGCGAGAGAAACGAATGGCGCGATGGAAGAAGGGAGCACCGTCTGTCGCGATCAGAGAGCAGGAGAGTCAGCTCCGCCGGCGTGACTTGAAATGTGGTAGGCAGATGGAATGGGCACTCACCTTTGACCTGATCATCTTCTCCAGCTGATGCGCGCCCGCGATGGCGATGTCCTCGTAGAGCAGCGGCCCGATGAGCTCGAGGAAGGCGAGCGACACTCGCGAGCTCACCGCGAGCGAGCGCAGGTCGCAGTAGCGGAGGATGTCGCTCTTGATCTCGACAGGAAGACTGGGTGAGGACGTATGGGTAGGCGACATGCTGACGAGCGCACGGTTGTCCTTGGGCGGGGCGAAGGTCGGGTGGGACAGTGATGGCTCGAGGCGGAAAGGAGGGACACGGGGTGAGCTCGGATGGGTCCCTCCCCCGCGCTTCGCCTTCTTCGCTGTGGTCCGCCCGCCCGAGAATCGCCTGCGGACGCCCAGCTCGCCGAAGGCAGGGCAAATCCATCGAACGAGGCCTCTCCTCCGACCACCATCGACCCAAAAGCACCTACTCTTTCTTTTCTGCTCAACTCTCTCTGTCGAGGCTCATGTACCTGCCTCCCCGTTCGGCCTTTACCCGCAACACGCCCCACGCGCACGACCAATCGACGCCCCTTCCCCCTCCTCCCGCGGCCGCCCCCGCTCCCTCTCACCTCTCCCAAGAACCTTGTCCGACCCTGTCTCAGTCTCATCGAGTGCAAAAGGGATGTTTCTCCAGGTCGTGGTGGGGGTCGAACCCACGACTTACTGCGTACGAAATTTAATTTTTCCCGATTCCTGTCCCAAGGAGGGCATAGTTTCGGGCATCGTGTAAGGCAGGCACGCTAACCACTGCGTCACACAACCGGTTAGAATGTTGAAATCGCCGAATCTAAAGGAGTGTATCCATCAGGGAGCATGCTTCGAGGATCTGAAGTCGTGAGGGTCGGCTTCCCACCCCAGTCGTCTGGCTCTCTCGCAGTCGTCCTCCACCTCTCTGCACACCCGCACATAACGACATAGGATCTCCGCACTAGATGATCGCGCTCTGCTTCCTGACTCGCTCGCTCTTCCTCGGCGTCGACGCAGCCGGCGACGGTGCAGGAGGCTCCTCCCTCCTCCTCGGCTCCTCTCTCCGCGGTGAAGGCGGCGGAGGCATGCTCGTGTTTGCGCTCGCCCATGCACCCGAGTTGGGGTGCGGAGGTTGCCACGAAAACGCAGACGGGGGTGGTGGTGGGCGCGGGTAGGGCGACTGAGGCGGGGACTGGGCGTAGTGCTGCTGAGGTGGCGGAGGAGGGAAGTGAGATTGATGCTGCTGCTGCTGACAAGGATCGGACTGCTGATTTTGTTGCTGCTGATGTTGCTGAGGAGCTGGGGACGGTGAAGGCTGATGGTGTTGTTGCTGCTGTTGAGCCGAGATGCGAGACTGGTCGAGCTGGGAGGTGATCACGCTACGAAAACCAAGATAAGAAGATGTCAGCTGTTGAAAGTAGCATCAGACGATGAAACGAGAGCGCAGACTCACGCGACGTCTGACCGGCGAGACCAGACCCACTCCTTGCACTCGTCCCGGTAGCCGTTGAGCAGCGTGAGGAGGTCGTTGTAGAACTTGACGCCCTCCTCGAGGTTCTGGACAACCTCGCGGTACCGGTTGAAGGCGAGGTCGAGGTCCTGGAGGGCGTTCTCCCTCGCCTTGATGGTCGCCGACGTCCGACGAGAGGCGAGGAAGGCCTCGTTCTGGACCCTGATCTCCTCGAGCACGCGCTCGACCTCGTTCGCGTTCTGCTCCATCTCGTCCTTGGCCGAGTGGTACTTCCTCAGCTCCCGCTCAAACAGGCTCTCGAACCACTCGGCCCGGACCTCGCCTGCGCTGGCGTCTCGTTGGATGGCGTTGGCCTCCGAGATGACGAGCGAGCGAACGTCGTCCCGCGCAAGTGTGGCCTTGGCAGACGAGGCGATCCGGGTCCGAGCGGCGGAGAGGTCCGACAGGTTCTCGAGCAAAGTGTGGAGCAGCCGAGTCAAGGGTGTCGAGGAAAGGGACGGTCCAGAGGGTAGGCGAGGGACAGAATTCTGGAGCGCGTCCTCGTCTCCGCCGAGCAATTCGATCTGGTCCTCCCACTGCTCCCACTTCTGCCTCACAACGCCATCACTCGCACCAGCCTGGTCCAGCGTCGACCGGAACGACTCGGCCTGGCCCGTGAGATGCTTGTTGACCTCGTGTGACGCCGGCCGGGTCCATCGTCCTGCCGAGGGCGTCGAGTCGTACCGAGATCGAAGCGTCTCGTCCTCCTCGGCCTCCTGGTCGAGCACATCGAGAGCCTCGTTCATGATGACGTCCGCCTGTCGTCGACACGAGGCGATGTTGTCCATCATCTTGCGCACTCGGTCCGGGCCTCGCTCACGTCGGACCTCCTCGGCCATGCCGAGCAGAGACGGAGGCAGACTCATCGGGCGCTCGACGGCCTGGAGAGAGCCGGGTAGGTTGAGCGATTGCAGCGTCCTGATCAGACAGATGGCTGTCAGTCTTGCAGGTGCTTGTGCGTGTGTGGACGAGGGCAGACTCACGAAGCAGCGATCTGATCCGTCTCCTCCTTCTTGGACACAATCTCGTCCCGGACAAACGACTCCTTTCGATCGTCGTATACGCTGATGGCGATGTGGACCCCGTAGTCGACCAGACCCTCCCACCCTAGCCCACCACCTTCACGGATGAGCCAGCCGAGACTGTCCTCGACCTCGGTCGGCAGCTTCGCCTTGGCCATCATCGCTCCAGAGATGGGTGCGAGCTCTCCAGCGGGTGGGACGAGGTCGAGGTAGATGAGGTCGTTGTCCTTCTTTGCGCGCTGGATCGAGTCGGCCAGGGTGGACGCAAACTTCTTAATGTCGCCGATGACGAGATCAGAGACGATGCCCTTCTTTGCGCTGTCGAGCGCCTTCTTGGCCATGCCTTGGGCAGCCTATCGCGGAGATTGACGGAAGAGGTCAGCGGACAAGAGCACGAGGACGGGGGTTCAAAGAGCAGACATACCTCGAGGCGAGCGATCTCCAGACCGTATCTGCAAGCACCGAGGGGTCAGCACTGGCGAAAGCGAAGGCTTTGACATGACTCCGAGCGTACCGGTTCTTCTCCAGATCCTCTACGCTCATCCGGTCTGCAGGTAGACAGGCAAGAGAAGGGTCAGCCCGGCGACGTTGAGCTCGACGATAAGCTTGACTCACAGTGCGCGACAGCAGCGAAATGAGACTTCTTGATCGTGATCAGCGCCGTCCATGCCTGCAATCGACAAAGGACCGATGTCAGGAAGCAGCTCGGAACAGAGGCACGCTAGAAGCGAGACTAGGACGGACCGCCGGGAGATAGCTCGCAGTCGTCGGGAACTCCTTCTGCGACACGGTCAGAGTCTGCTCGTACAGCTCCGAGACCTGCGACGTTCCGAGAAGTTGATCAGTCCCGGTGCAACAGCACAGGTCAAGATCCGTAGCGACGTACTTTCATCGCCAACTTTGCCACGAGTCCGTTCTTGTACTTGTCTGTCGCATACATGTGCAAGGGCGCCAGCCATCAGCACAGCTGTTTCCTTACTACATCTGAGAAGCTGTCTCAGGACCGACCGAGCACGGCCGACTGCCAGAAGCACTCTTGTGCCATCGCCTCGGCGAGCGTCTTCATCGTCTCGACGTAGCCGGCCTTGAAGTCAAACGCAGACGACCCAAACGCCTCCAGCGACGGCAGATCAGGAACGAAGGTGAGGAGGTACCCAAAGATGCCTGCGGCTGACTGTTGATTGGGCGACATGGGTCAGCTTGAACGGCACACGGCAGAGGGCACGCGAGCCCAGGTCGGAGCTCACGTTGAAGGCGCTGACGGCCCGCTTGAGCGAGTCGGATGACATTCGGGTCTCGTTGGCTCCCTTGATGAGACAGACACGCGTTCAAATCGGATCAGGACATGTGTCGCGTGCTGCGTTCGAAGCAGCGGGAGCGAGACGGATGAGCTCACGAGGTTGGAGAAGCACGCCGCAAGGTTGTACAGCACAGCGAACCGCTCGTGCGCGAGCGTAGGCAGCGGTAGTGGTGGAGATGTGTGCAGGGCATACGTCGGCGGGAAGGTTGGGTCGTACGGGAAGACTTGTTTGATCTGCAGGCCAACGTCGAGGAGGAGCCGAGTGGTGAGCTCGCGTGGAGGACACGGGAGTCGGGCCTCGTCCGATGGACACTCACATCAGGAGGTAGCTTGCTCAGCAGGTAGGCGACAGTGGCGTGGTATCTGATCAGAGCAAAGGCACGTTCCAGGTCAGAGTGGCTGTCGTGTGCTGGATCTGTGGCTCGGTCGTCCGGCCGGTCGTGGGACTCACTTGATCAGCCTGTTGATGTTCTCGCGGTGGTTCTCGATCCCACCTTCGACCGCATCCCTTCGCAGCCTGCAGAAGGATGCGATGTCGTCCTTGAACGCCTCTGGGCTGATCTCCTTGAAGTGCTCGGCGATGTAGGCTCGGAGTGAGCCGGGCAGGGAAGGCAGCGCCGTCGTCTTCTTGAACGGAAGAACAAGGTGGTTGTTCTGCAAAGGCACAGCAGACGAGTCAGTCGGCGGACAGCGGAAGGGAGAGCATCGTCGAGCTCACCATGATGTGGAAGCCAAAGCCCTGTGGGTCGTGTGGACTGGATGGCAGGTGAGTCGACGTTGGACGCGAGCTCGCGTGAAGCGACGAGCTCGGTCCGGACGAACGTCATCTCGCTAGTCACTAGCTGCACGCCTGGCACAAGGAACTAACTGCTACACATGCACTCGATGCTGAAGATCCAGAGCCCATCGAAATGCGCCCAGATACTCTCCTTTCTGGCGGTATCAAGCCTGGCTCTCGATCTCTTTCTTCTCAGACGGGCTCTCGAGGACTAGTCGTAAACAGTCATCGAGAGCCCAAGATACAAAACAAGCAGGAAACAAAGAAGCAAACGAGGGAAGGCGCGAAAGCCGTTGATGTGCAAGCGAAGACGCATTGCATAAAAGAGGGGGTTTGGGTGGTGTTGGGGGGGATCGAAAGGCGAATCGTTCTACTGTGAAAGCAGAATGATTTACTCCTCGTCGGAAGCGGCAGCCTCCTCCTCCTCGACCCTGGAGAGAGAAGAAAGAAAGGAACGTAGGTCAGCGAATGATGATCGGATGACAGGTAGGTTCGGGGCGGTGGACTCACTCCTCGTCCTCCTCCTCCTCCTCCTCCTCGGACTCCTCGTTGACCTCCTCCTGCTGCTGGTCCCAGACGGACGTGGCAATTCGGCTAAACAGAGACGAAGAAGACGAAGCGTCAGTAAACAGGCACGACGAGACAGAGAGGGACGAGCTGAACTAACTCGAGATCTCGCTGTCCATCCTGGGAGATTCGTCGTCCTCCGTCCGGGTGGTGCTCGAGGACTCCGATCTTCTCGAGCGACTGGCAGACGTTCCTCTGGACCGAGGCCGAGGCGTCGGCGTGGTGCGAGGGTCGGACACCTCGTCGGTGCTTTCCTCCGTGGAGCTTGGTGAGCGCTCCGATACCAACGTGCTTTCGGAGGTAGATGTGTCGAGCGACGGCGGCTAAAAGGTCACACAAATGTACACGAACAGCCCAGAAAGGGAGAACGAACGTGACACAAGGAGAGGGGAGAGGGGGAACAGGCGAGACAGAAGGGGAAAGAGGTGAGCGGGGGGGAGGGGGGTCGGGGACATGTATG
>BTPH01000037.1:1095733-1145511 GCA_036245725.1 Mrakia hoshinonis
AGGGAGGGGGGGGGGGGAAGAGTGAAAGGAAGGCTAGGACTCACCGGCTCGGACGTAGTACCAGTCGGGGTCGTAGGGAGCGAGCTCCTTGAACGCTCCGGTCTTGACAATGTCAACCCAGTTAGGGACCTCCAGCTTACCCGATCGCTTCAAGTGCGAAGAGTAAGCAGAGATGAAGGCCTCGGCCGCTACACAAACGCAAAGGAAGAAGGACGAGAACGAGGTCAGCTCGGACAGACTTTTTCCTCCTCCCTTCCCCTCCTGGGACCTAATCGCCCTTCCTGCGACCCTCGGACAGCACGACACGCTTGGAAGACTGGACTTACAGATATCACGAACACCAGGCATTTTGAGATGTAAAAGTCGAAAACGGGGGTGTTTCTGACGGTGAGTTTGACGGTGGTAGACTGGCGGGAACGAGCGAAGAGCTCGACAGGCCAGGTTTGAGGCGCTCGATTTCGAGAAGAGCACGAGTTTGCCTCCGCCTTCGCGAGCATGGCACCCGACTTCCTGCAGTCCTCTCCTCGCTCTGGGGCACAGATTTTGGCTTCGACAAGATCCGCTCGTAGTACTAATATACTCAGCCGTTGCGAATCTCGAAGAAGACTGGTGAATGGAGCAGTTCTTGCTCGACATTCGATGTCCCCCTTGCTCTCGCCCTCCTATCTCGATACATGGCAGTGGTCGTTATATACTCGTACATATTACAAGGCTGAAGTCCTCTCGAGCCAAAGATCCACTAGTCTACCCCGGCACCTTCCGCCGCCCAACCACCTCGACCGCCGACAGACACCAGCCTGCTCTCGACGCCACCCTACTTCTGCCCCGTGAGCGCGACCGCCTTCTGGTTCGGCATCTTCCTCGACTCCTTCTCAAAGTCCTCCAGGTCCTTCGGCGAGAAAAAGTGCGATGCGGCTGTCGACGAAGAAGAGAAAGCAGTCAGCAAGGGCTTGGACAGCCGGACGGGAAGACTCGCAGACGTACACTCGAGGAGCCACTCCTTCTTGATCTCCATGACGGACCGCGCAAACTCCTTGGACGTGAGCACGAGCTCGTAGTACAGGATGAACCTTGGCGGCGGCTGAGCCTGGAACATGGACGACGACGGGTGGATGTGGATCGACGAGTTGTTCTTGGTCGTCCGGTACCCTCCATCTCGATGCAGTCGAGCCGTGTTGTAGAAGTAGCCAGCGGTGATAGCCTTCTGGATCGGGATGATGTCGCTCGAGTTGGGGTTCGACTCGATCACGACCTCGACTCGCTCGCACAACGCTGCCAGCTGGTCGCGCACGTCCCGGACTCGCTGGAGCGACTTGTAC
Source organism: Mrakia hoshinonis (assembly GCA_036245725.1). Taxonomy (NCBI): domain Eukaryota; kingdom Fungi; phylum Basidiomycota; class Tremellomycetes; order Cystofilobasidiales; family Mrakiaceae; genus Mrakia; species Mrakia hoshinonis. The sequence continues at coordinate 1,097,053 of BTPH01000037.1, forward strand.
TGGACAAAGTTCTCGTAGCACCACTGCTGCGAGTAGTCGGTGTCCCTCCACGTGTCCCAGATGTTGAGCAGCGTAAAGTGGTCCCCTCCCGGCTTGACAAAGTTCTTGTGCGCCGCGTCAGCGTGGACCTTCTTGTCCTTTGGGCGGTACAGTAGCGAGCTCGACTCTTGCAGCATCGAGATGATCGAGAGGACCTCGTCGGTACATCCGTAGCTTTCGCTGCAGATGACGGCCTTGGCGAGTTGAGGGTCGACGGGGAACTCTGCCATCCGCCTGCCGAGCCTCGTCAGCTCTCCGGTGTGGTTGAGCGCTCCGAGCGCGTACAGCAGCTCGACACTGCGCATGACCGTCTCGGCTGCGGGAGGATCGAGGAAGTCGAAGCCGATGAGGTCATTGATGCCGAGCGACTTGAGCAGCAGCACGACGGCCGACAGGTTGGTCCGCTGGATCTCGGGGACCGTGTTCGCCTCGAGCTCGTTGTTGAACGCCCACTTCGTGTACAGCCGGAAGCACTGGCCAGCTCCGACTCGCCCGGCTCGACCTGCACGCTGGTTCGCGGCAGCTCGAGAGCACGGCACCACCGTTAAGGAGGCCATTCCCGTCTTTGGGTTGTACGAGTTCTGCTTGACGAACCCGGGGTCGATCACGTACACGACTCCCTCGATCGTGATGGACGTCTCGGCAATGTTGGTGGCGAGCACGACCTTCCTCGCTCCTTCCGGGGTGGGCTCAAAGATCTTTGACTGCAGCTCACTCGGCAGGTTGGCGTAGATGGGTGCGATGATGAGCTCGGGCACCTTGTCGCCCAGCGCTCTCGACGTCTCGGTGATGTTCTCGACTGCGGCCTCGATCTCGTCCTGACCGGTGAAGAAGACGAGGATGTCTCCCTTGGGTGCGGTCACGTGGATCTGGAAGACGGTCGTGATGGCGGCATGCAGATAGTTGGCCTCTGGCTGGGCGGTGTATCGGATCTCGACGGGGAAACGACGACCGGGGACGTCAAAGATGGGCGCGTCGTCAAAGTACTCTGCAAACTTCTTGGCGTCGAGGGTGGCGGACGAGATGATGAGTCGCAGCTCGGGTCGGAAGCGGGCAATGTCCTTGACGAGCCCAAACAGGATGTCTGTGCTGAGCGTCCGCTCGTGAGCTTCGTCGATGATGATGGCCGAGTAGGCTGACAGCTCCGGGTCGGTGAGGAACAGTCGGAGGAGCATTCCGTCGGTCATGTAGTGGAGGACCGTCTTGTCGCTCGTGCAGTCCTCGAATCGGATCGAGTATCCGACCTCGTTCCCGACGCGGACGCCAACCTCCTCCGCGACTCGAGCGGCGACCGACATGGCAGCCACTCGTCGAGGCTGAGTGCAGGCGACCTTCATCCCGTTCCTCGTGTAGCCGGCCTCGTGCAGGTACTGGGGGAGCTGGGTCGTCTTCCCTGATCCCGTCTCAGCCTGGACGATCAGGATCTGGTGTTCGGCGACGGCGGCGAGGAGCTCCTCGCGGAAGCCAAAGATGGGCAGCGACTTCCTGACGGCGGCGATGGACTCTGCCTTTGTCTCGGCCTCCGAGATTGCCTGCTGGAGGAGCTTGTCTTTTGCGCTCATCTCCCCTTCTCCCTTGATGACTCCGTCCGAGAGGAAGGCAATCTGCTGGCTCTCGTCAAACACAAAGTCGTAGTGCTCCTCGATGACCATCTTGTCGAGCGCGCCGGTCTTGTACGTCGAGTTGGCCGTCTGGCTCTTCTCCCACTGGTCCACGTCCGTCACAAACGCAGAGTCGTCCTTCTTGTTCTCCTCGTACCGCTTGTAGAGCACGTTGCGCTTCTTCTCCGAGTCAATCTTCCCTTGCTCGGTGATGTAGTCGTCCGGGAGTTGGTAGCCGTCGTAGCCGTCGTCAATCTTCTGCCGCTCCTCCATCAGCCTGAGGACCTCCTTCTTGCGCTCGAGTTCGCGCTCCTCCTTGCGCGAAATCTTCATCCCTCGGAACAGGTTCTCCTCGTCAATGATCTCGAGCTTGAGCAGGTCCATCTGCTGCGCCTCTCGCTTCTGCAGGTACTCCTGACGGGACCGCTCACGCAGAGACGGCATCGCCTGTTCGCGTGCTGCCGAGTCGTCTCCCAGTTGACGACGCTTGGCTGCCTCGGACTCGTTTGCGAGCGAGGATCGGTCGGTGACGAGCTTCTTTGTCTTGTCCTTGTCCTTGTCCCGGATCCGAGCAGCGAACGCGTCGCGCTCTGCGAGATCCTCGAGCCGTTCGCGTTCTCGACGTTCTTCTGGTGTCTCATCGGTTGGCGGAGTGGGCGCGTCTCTGGCGTCGGGTGGTGGTGGAGAGAGACCCCTGGCGTCGGCCTCGTCCTGGCGTCTCCACTCGTCCTCCTCCTCGTCGCGTCTCCGTTTGCGGATCTGCTTCTCCTCCTCGTCGCTCTCCCACGCGCCCTCGTCGTCGTCCCTCTTCCTGGTGGTCGACCCTCGTTCGCGCTTGTCCTTCTTGCGGTCAGGCTTGTCTGCTGTCGATCTGTCGGCCTTGTCCTTCTTCTTCTCCCTCGACTTTCCCTTGTCCTTCTTGAGCCCACCACCAGACGCGATCTCCTCCTCGAGCAGCAGACCGTACTTCTTCCCTGCGTCCTTGCTTGACGAGTCTGCCGAGGGGAGTGCGGCCGAGGAGGACGAGGCGTGGGAGGATGAGCCGAGCTTTGACTTTGTCGTCCGAGGGATCCGCTCATACAGCGACGACGCAAACTCCTTCGACTCGGGAGACGCAGGGAAGCCCGCAGTCACGAGCTGCTGAAACAGCTTGTCCGGATTCTTGGCCGACGAAGCTGAGGGGAGCGCAGAGGTGAGGGATGGGTCGTCAGTCACGAGCTCGTGGGGAGGGAGGGGAAGGACCCGGTCGAGCTCACCTATCGTCGACACGTACTCGACAAGCACAGACTCAGACATCCCAGTCAACCGGATCGCACCATCAGAAATGTACTGCTTCGTAGCAGGATCCATCGTCGACAAAGGGGCAAAAGTCGGACGCTGTAGGAGGTGGTGGAGGTGTTTCCGAAGCAGGGGTCCTGGGTCGGCGTTGGCGGTCACCTCGAACGCCCTATCCCTCCGTCAAGTCACCCACAACCACGACTCGTCCCATAGCATCTCGCGCACAAGTACTGCTTGCACACGCTGCGCGCTGTCAGCCACCTCAAGTTCATCGCACGTCCCACAGCACGCTCGTAAGCGACATCAAGCTCACGCACGAACCCGCCGGAGCTGAACGAACCTAGCCAGAGAGCAACCCACCCAAGGTGAGCTCCGTCCCTGTGTCGTCTACGAGCCCATCCTGTCCGTGCGACTGACGTTGTAGCTGGATTCAAGTTGCTGCTGCCATGGTGTATTGACTCTTCCTGCCTGTCTCTGTCCCGTCTAGCCTGCGCGATGCCTGCCTCGCAAGATCACGAACGGACCCCTCTCCTGCCGGCGTCGCTGCTGCCCTCATCGAGCGAGCTCAGACAGATCAACGTGTTCGACTTGATTCACTCGGTACACGCAGAGATCGTCAGAGCTTTCGACTCGGCCCTCTCGTGGGAGCAGGTAAGTTACTGTCTCAACGTCGCCCTTGCGTCCTCAATCCAGACATGTGCTGACGTTCGGTCGTCCTGCCTCTGTTGCCAGATCCTCGCCCCGGACGTCAACTTTTCAGTCCTCCGCCCTCTTCTGTCCCAATGGACTGCAACCAAAAATCCTGCGCTGAGTCTGTCCCCTCTCTTCTCGGCCTCTGTCCGCGTTTGGGCCTGGCCTTTCAGCTGACGCGCTCTCCTCCGACGACCCAGTCTACGCGCTTCTGCTCAACCGGGTCCAGTTCCTGCGCCTCGCAGAGTCGGATCTCAGCTTCTCAGCCCTCCAGTCTTCTCGTGCGGACCTGTGTGAGGTGCTCGCCATCAAGCTCACTCGACATCACGCTTCCAACGATCTCGAGCTGGTCACCATCCTTTCGCGCCCGTGGAACCCGTACCAGGGAGCGCCAGCGAGCGTGCTCAAGGACGTCGACATGGAAGACATCGAGGAGGAGATGCAGAACTCACTCGAGCTGGCCATCACCGCGTCAGCCAAACGTAAGTCCCCCCTTCTCGCGCGCGCGGCCTGGGAATCTCCACTCAGTCGACTTTGTTGGCTCCGTTTGCAGACTTCCTCGCGACGCCTCTTCTCCAGCGAGTGATCGGACTCATCCACTCTGGGCAGATCGTCTACCATCTGTCGCTCGCCAGCAAGCGTGCTCTTCTCTCGGACTCGTACAAGTCCAAGCGTGTTCGAGACCGGGAGCCGCGCGGCGAGGATGGCGGCGAGCACGGCGTCTACCTTTACGACACCCGCGACGCAGGATGGATGGATCACAGCAGACTCAAGGTGCCCTTCTACCGCGACTTGATCGAGCTCGTCAACTTTATCCTCCTGTTTGTCGCCTTTATCGTCGTCATCAACGATCATGATCTCGCACGCGTCAACCTCGCAGAGGCCGTCTTCCTGCTCCTCTCGGCCGGTCTTCTGCTCGATGAGGTCAGTCCATTCCCCGACTGAGAGACCCTGTCACCCATCCTGACCGTCTCTGCGACCTCTCTCTAGTTCGCCGCCTCTCGAGAGCACGGCCTTACGTTCTACCTCTCGAGCTTGTTCAACGGATTCGACCTCGGCTTCCTCGGTATCGTCCTCGCCTACACCGTCATCCGCATCCATGGACTTCAGCAGCACCCGCCAAACCTGGTGACGGCAGAACTCGCCTTCGACACGCTTGCCTGTGGGGCGGTTCTCCTCTTCCCCCGACTCGCCTTCACGTTCGTTCAAGGCAACGTGCTCCTCATCGCGCTCAAGAAGATGCTCCGCGACTTCGCGCTCTTTATGGGCTTTGCGGCGGTCACCTTCTCGGGTTTCTTCTTTGCGCTGCAGGCCCTCGGATCCGAGTGGACCAGCAAATCCATCATGTACGCGCCGAGTCTGTCCTCGATAGCCGGCAAGTTTAGGCTGACGATCTCTTGTCTTCTCTAGTTGGCTACTCGCTCAAGTCTGGTTCGGAAGCTCCTGTAAGTATCGCTCTGCTCTCGATCTCTGCGGTGTCCCCAAGCTGACCGTTGTGCACGCGTCGCCAGATCTCTCGTTTCAAAGCTCGGCCAGCTTCCACCCCATCTTCGGCCCGATCTTGCTCATCTCGTATGCGGCGCTCTGCAGCACTCTGCTCCTCACTAGTCAGTCCGCTATCGACTGATCATACTGAGCTTGCTGAGTATGTTCAAACTGACCCGACCGTCCTTGTGCAGTCCTCATCTCGATCCTCTCGAACGACTACGCGTTCATCTCGCAAAACTCGTCGGAGGAGAAGTGCTTCCAGTCGGCCATCTCGACCGTCGGAGGGGTCAAGGGAGACGCAATCTTCTCCTACGTCATCCCGCTCAACATCCCCGCCGCTATGATCCTTGGTCCGCTCTCGTTTGTGCTTACGTCTCGAGCGTTCCATCGAACCAACGTGTTCCTCATCAGGGTCTCGGTGAGTGGTTTAGAAGGTCTTTCTATCTTTCTTTCTTCTCTTCACTGACGCCGACCTATCTGCTCCTCCAGACGTTCCCTCTCCTGATCGGGATCTCGCTGTACGAGAGATGGTCCTACAATGCTCGGATGGACACGCACGGACCCACGGGCGCCGTCGTCGAAAACATCTACGAGTACGTTCGGATCATCTGCTCCTCCCTTTCTCTTCCGACTTCAGGCCTGACCGAATCTCTATCGTTTCGTCGGCAGGACGATCGTCGGCTCCGCGTCAGACTGGGTCGACGAGGTGTTCGACAACTCGCCCTTCACGTCCTCCTACCTGCACGATCGCTCGCTCGACCTCCAGCGATCTCTCACCACTCCTCCTACCACCGCCGGACAGCCCACCTCGTCCACCTCTACCGCCGTCGCACCCTCTGGCGCCGTCGGAACACCTCCCATCCCGTCTTCCTCGACCGCGCTGTCAACCCAGAGTCCAGCCAAAAATATCCCTCCTCCTGCCGCGCTGAGGAGGAGAAAGATCTCGGATCTCAACACGTCGCCTTCCAACACCTCTCGTGGAGCAGGCATGACAAGTCCGCTGGCGAAGCTGTTCGGGCGTGGGATCATGAGCCAGGAGCCGGAGGAGGAAGCGGAGGGGACGACGGCTGAGGGCAGGGCGTACGACGAGGACAAGCAGAGGGAGGTGCTCAAGGAGGAGCTGGGCGAGATGAAGGAGAGGATGGAGAGGATGGAGTTGCTGTTGATGACGCTCACGAAGGGGATCAGGTCGGACTCGATGTAGCCGGGTATAGGGAGATGGCAGCCCAGGGGCAAAGGGGAGCGAGATCTAGTATGGACATCAAAATACGAAGACGTAGACTTCTCTGCACGACTTCTTGAATCATTGTCTACGCCGAGCCGGGGGCAGAAGGCACGGCAAAGACCTACAACGGCGATGACTTGCAGCATGTGCGCCTCACACTCGAGGCATCTTCCCCATCATAGAAAGGCCGCCGAAAACCGTCTCAATCAATTTTCAAGGTCTGTCGACGATCTTCGCTCTGCCCCTGCGTTTGCTCGCCCCTGTGCGCGTGACGCAGACGAGGACCGTGACAGCAATCCGGCCAAGGTCGACCTTTTTTTTTCCTTTTTCCTTTTTCCTTTCGGAGGACCTCGACGTTCACCGACACACCTCTGCACGGAGCGAAAAAGATCAACCGAAACTCGGAGTTTGACCATCCCCCTGATCCCCTTCGACCATCGCTCGCGTGTCACCGTTCTCGCCCGAAGTCACCCAACAGGACGAAAATCAACCGCGACCTTTGGGGGACCACCCATCACCCGAAGTACACCGACAGGTCAGTCGCTGTGATCCTTGATCTTGCACCCCTGAGGCGCCGCCTCGACCGCTACCGTCCAGCTTGCTCGCTCGTGCAAGCTCGACCTCCTCGGCTCCGCTCAGGAGGTCGCTTCAAGGCTCTCCCACCTCGCCTATGTAGCGAGCCTGCTCGAGCTGCCTCTTGTCCACCGCCAGCTTTGTCTTCCTTTCTCGGGCGCTGATCTCTGGCCCTGCTGATTTGACCGCGATAGTTTCGATCGCCTGTGCAGGTCGTCAGAGTGCCTCGATCTCTGCTCCCTCCTCGGCTCATCGACCAGCTGCGTCCCCCACAGTGGCACTGCGCAGGGATCAAAGCTTTGACGTATCTCAAACGCTCGACAACTGACTCTGTGAGTAGTGTTCAGGCAGGTTCAGCTTTTGTTGTGATTTCTGTGCGGAGATGGGCGATTCGGGGGAGAGGGTTTGGGCGAGGACTCGAGCTGACCTCTGATCGTCCCTCCTCCTCCCCTCTCTTTCCCGCAACGTCCACCTCTGCTCGCTCTCTGCGGTCCTCGTCTCGCGCGCTCGCTTCTCGCACCCCTGGCGGGCTCCATCTCTCTCTCTCTCCCTCGACCGTCCTCAGCTCCGACTGCGACTCTCTTCCCTCGGCTGTCCAACTCTGTTCCTCGCGCACGCGCAACCAAGTCAACAAACGCGTCTCCTCGACAGAGACCACCTCCATCACCTCGTAAGTACGACGGAACAGACTCTCGCGTGGGAGGCGACAAAGTACAGACCCCGAGTACATGTGCACTGACCTGTGCCTCTCTCTTGACTCTGTGCAGGGCACTGAGCGGCTGAGTCCAAGCTCAACCGAGCGTCCCTTCCTCCGCCCGCAGGACGGCACGAGCTCGCCTCTCCTGCCCGCAGCTACCCCACTTACTGCGACATAGCTCAGCCGTATCGATCAGGTGAGTCAGCTTTCGCGTCGTGAGTTCAGGTCTGCTCGAGGAGGCGGTCGGAGCTTGGAGAGGCGGCTGACTCGGGAACATGAGCTCTGGTGCTGACGTTTGTGCCTGCTCATATCGTCCCCTCCGGTCTGGCCCCCTTCCTGTCAGCGTTGACGATGCCGTCCCTGCTGCCTCCTCACTCGCCCAAGCGGTCTCGCACGCCTCAACCATCAACCAAGGCGTCCTCGTCCTCGAGTTCGCTCCACCAGCAACCAACCTCGCCTCCGCGACGGCGCCAACAGTCTGGGTACGCCCACGCCCATCACCCCAACCCACGGGCAGCCTCGCCGTCCTACTCGCAGTCGTCCTCGTCAGGATCCATCTCAAACATGGCCTCCTCGTCCTCGTCAGGCTCTCACCCAGGCGGAGCGAGGCAGCCTACGATCCTGACTCCGTTCATCGACACCTCGGACGCGGAGGACGACGAGCTCAACCACCCCGTAGAGTTCGTCCAGGCAGAGCACGACTTCCTCCCCGTAGGAAACCCGACGTACCTGTCGTTTGTGAGGGGCAACATCATCAAGGTGTACAACAAGGACCCGTCGGGATGGTGGGACGGAGAGCTCGAGGGCAGGAGAGGGTGGTTCCCGAGGTCAGTGCCGGGCGCTCGGAGCGGAGCTCGCTTGCGTGACTACGAGCAGGCGGACAAGCAGAGCTGACGGGCCTCTCTTGTGACGTTCTACTGCAGCAACTATGTCAACACACCCAGCCGGATAGACATCACACCCATCTCGGAGCCCATGTCGCGCCAGGTGAGCTCGAGCTCGCGCCGCCTTGGTTCTCCTCTCCGCCCCTCGCTCGGACGGTCTCGACTGACCCTGCTTCCCGTCTGGCAGTCCCACTCCTCGTCTACTTCCTCCTCCTCCCAGTCTTCTCGCTCCTGGGGCCGTCGTCCGTCCGAAGCGAGCAGCATCGCCTCGTCCTCGGTCTCCAACTCGTCCGGCTGGCGACCAAACAACCCCCACTCGTCCCCTCTCTTCAGCTCCCATCAGTTCGCAGGGCCGTCTAGCACGCCCGCAAGGAACGGACACAGTCACAGGACGTTTACCCAGTCGCCGGAGGAGATCCTGGAGCCGATCGTGCATGCGATCGCGCTGCTCGAGAACGCCGTCGGAGCGAACAGGGTTACTGTCAGTCAACGACCAGCTCTGCTTCCCTGTGTCACCTGCGACTGACTCAGGCTGTCTGTTTTGTATCTGCAGCACTTCCAACCTTCGACCGCATGTGTCATCTCGTCGATCCGGTCCGTCCTCTCCGCCACCGACTGCCTTACAAAGGAGTCTCCGCTCCTTCGCACGCAACCGGGCCTCGCCCGGGAACGCAAGCAAGTTTTGTCCGAGCTGTCTCGACTGGTTGCACAGGCTCGCAAAGCCTCAGCTCCCATGACGGAGGAGAGCGATCGAGCACCCGAGATGCGTTCGATGCTGCAGATGTCGGGCACGCTGCTTGGAAACGTGCGCAAGTTCCTCGACATCGCCGTCGGGTGCGGAGTCGAGCTGCCGGAGAGGAGAGGTGGCCACGGCGGAGGGGTCACGTCGGACGAGGACGACGATGCCGCGTTCGAGAGGCTCAACGACATCGAGAAGACGCCCACGCCTGCCACTCAGCCAGAGATGGCTGCGGCTGCGTTCGGACGAGTGTCGCCTGGACCGAATCGACGACTGCAGGCTGCGTTCCAGCAACGGGAGCCAGCCGCGCTCACACTCCAGGTCCGAGGGAACAGGACGCATCCACACTTCGTCAGACGGCCGTCGGACGAGTCTGACCAGACGACCGACTCGGAAGCGGGACCGTCCTCGCCACACGACCGCACCGAACGCATCCGGACCGAGACTGAGGACCTGTCACCTGGCTTGGGCTCGCTCCAGGATTCGCTCGACTCGTCTTCGACTGGCCCTTCTTCCTGGGACGAGCCTTCCGTTCCTCCGACACCCAACCCTCTCCAAGCCGACGCGAACGGCAACATTGACGCGCTCGCGTCCGTCAGGTTGTCGCACGAGCATCTGCTGTCCATTATCGCCGCCTTCATCGGTCACATCCACTCGCACTCGGCCAGCTCGCATCCCTCCTCGCACGCCCATCTGCTCGACGTCACCCGGGACTGCATCGACAACGTCCGAGAGCTCCTGACCGTCGTCGAGGCAGTCTCGTTCCACCCCGAGATCCGAAGCACTCGCCCGATCGACGTGTCGCAGCTCGAGATCGCTGGAGCATCACTGTACGAGGCGACGGCTCATCTCGTGTCGTCGGCAGAGGCTGTCGCAAGTCTCCCCTTCGACAGCTCGGCTTCGGACCAAGATGACGATGCGCGTGCTCGGCTTCTGCATGGAGCGACCGGAACGCTCGGGACGGCAGCCGACTGCGTGCAGTTGGTGACGAGATGCGTCACGAGGGACCGAGGCCAGCCCGACTACGCGATCAAGCTCGATCCAAACAGGAGGCAGCAGTTCCAGATCCAGCAGCAACAACACGACGGAGCGGACGCGGAGGACCCTCATGCGACCCCGAGACGGAGCAAGCCCGTCGGACAGAGGGACCTCAGCACGCTCTCCGCGCTCGGCAGGAAGGCTGCCACCATCGAAGGTCTGCGCAAGAAGCACGACGAGGGAAATGTCGAGGTCATGATGGACGGCGCAAGCCTCGAGGACGCCTACGAGGACGAGACGATCGAGGGAGGGCAGGACGAGACGCCCAGGCGGTCGCTGCAGATGCCGATCCGACACTCTCAGAGCTCGACCGCGACGACCGACACGAGCTCGTCCAAGCAGACGTTCACCTCGGCTCTCACCTCCAGGACGGAGCAGATCCGCAACTCGGGCGAGCCGACGAGAGCTGGCTCGCCACTGAGGATCTCGGACTCGACGGAGGCCTCGCTCGCCTTCTCGACCAACTCTACCTCGACCGAGGAGTCGCTCCGGACCTCGTTCGAGGGCTCGGAGCTGAGCAAGTCGCTCGTCAAGGTTGCGTCCGCGACCGACTCTCCGACCCTGGCAGAGTTCCCTCCCGAGGACCGCGGGTTCATGGACAACAAGTCGATCCCTCTCGCGCCCTCTGTCCTCGACGGTCGCAACTCGATGGGATATCACCGACCTCGATCTACCTCGATCACGTCTCGACCGGAAGCCGCCTTTGTGACCCAAGCTCCGGCGCTCGCGAAAGCAGCGACCGAGATTCCTCGGATGAACTCTGGGGACGCCCGTCTGTGGGTTGTCAGTCACGACTACCATCCGACCGACATCGCCTACAGCGCCGAGGGTCAGATTGTCGGTGGTACGCTCTCCGTGCTGGTAGAGAAGATGACCCCGCACGACGCGACGGTGGACCCGACCTTCTCGTCGACCTTTTTCCTCACCTTCCGACTGTTCACCACCCCGACCGCCCTCCTCGGCGAGCTCCTCCGACGGTACGACCTTCGTCCTCCGGCTGGGATGGTGCTGGGACCGGCTGAGCAGCAGCTGTGGCGGGAGAACAAGGTGATGCCCGTCAGGCTGCGGATCTACAACTTTCTCAAGACGTGGCTCGACGTCCACTGGCAGCCAGACGCAGACTCGGTCGTCCTCCCGCAGCTGCTCGCCTTTGCTCGGGAGGCGATGGCCGCAACACTCCCCGGGATGGCGCCGAGACTGATCGAGTCCGTCATGAGGAGAAGAGTCGGACCCAATTCGACCGCCGCATCCAACCTCCCGCTGCCTTCGACCGCCCGAGGCGTTCTCGCCCGCGCGAAGAGCACCGACCGACTCCGCACCGGTGCAGGCCTGATGATGACCCGGGACGGATCCTCGTCGTCGATCTCACACACGCCGAGCCAGCAGCCTCCTCCGACACCGGTGATCGCGAGGGGCCTGATGAACAGCCTGCGCAACCCGTCTGCCAACCTGAGCATCACCGACTTTGATGCGCTCGAGCTCGCGAGGCAGTTGACGATCATGGAGAGCAAGCTGTACAATGTGATCCGGTCGGAGGATCTGCTGCAGAGTGGGAAGAAGGCGAGTCCGGCGCTCAAGGCGATGAGCACGTTTTCGAACCAGATGTGAGTGCAGCTATTCTATCCTTCTAATACGCGACGAATCTTCGCTGATCGCTACCTTTCTGTCTGGCGTGCAGCACCGGCTTTGTTTCCGAGGTCATCCTCAACGAGCAGGACCAGAAGAAGCGGACTGCGCTGCTCAAGTACTTTGTCAAGCTTACGGTGAGTTGCAGTACGTTGCCTCTTCAGTCCGAGATCCGAGTTCTGACTCTATGATTCCCTCGCCTGTTCAGACGCGATTGGTGGACCTGCAGAACTACAGCGGAGGCGTTGCCGTCCTCGCCGCGCTCAACGGATCGAGCATCACCCGTCTCAAAAAGACCTGGGAGGCCCTCCCAACCAAGTCCAAGAACTCCCACCACGCCCTCCGCAACCTGTTCGATGTCTCGCGCAACCACGCCGTCGTACGTCCTATCTGCACTTCCCTTCTTCCGTGCCCGCTCATCCACTAACGTCCGCCTTCCGTTCCCTTCCTCCCACACAGTATCGCGCCCGCCTCCGCTCGACCTCCCCCCCAGCGCTCCCTTACCTCGGTCTGATCCTCACCGACCTCACCTTCTGCAACGACGGCAACCAAGACACCCGCCCTTCTCCTTCCGCCCCGTCTAAAACCCTCATCAACGTCTCCAAATTCAACGGGCTCGCGAGGATCGTGGGCGAGTTCCAGAAGTTCCAGGGGGGTTGGGCCCTGGCGGAGGTGAGGGAGGTGCAAGGATGGGTGGAGAGGGCGATGAGGGAGAAGGGGAGTGCGAGCGTGGAGGGGATGTATAGGAAGAGTCTGATGTTGGAGCCGAGGGTGCAGGGAGGTGGGGGGACGGGTGGCGGGACGGGGAAGGAGGGTGGGGGTGGAGGGGGGAACCCGTATAGGGTTATGTAAGGAGGGTCTGCTGCTGTGTCCTTGCGTCACGTGGACTGTCGTTGTCCGAGTCTTGCTTCGATTCTTTCTCTTTTACGACCGTCACGACCACTTCTCCACATCGTATCTTCTTGCTCCCTCCCTTTCTGGCTTCCGCACCTCGCTTCAGGCGTTCGGCACGTATCATACTTTCTCGTTTCTTCGGCTTTGGCACATCACGATCCTCATGAACGCACGCCGACGCGGTTTCGTACCAGTTTGCGCAGGTCGGGAACGACCAGAAGGCCCAGGCGTTCCTCGGGGAGATCGACTCGCACCCCGTCATCGGAGGCCTCGTCGACTGCACTTCCAACTACGAGTCCGAGCAGGAGGAGATGATGCGTAAAAGTGGACTTGACCTGACGCCCGAGGCGAGTACTTTTTACCATTATTTGGATCTGCTGTCTCTCGTACTGACCTATCTTTGTCTGACCCGTACCTTCAACCTCACAGCTTTGGCTCGTCAAGGTTAGTCACCGCCTCTTGCTTCCTCGCCCTCCACTTTCTGCAATCCGCTGACCTTGCTCTCCGGCGGACATGCGACGCCAGCTCCTGATGGGAGGGATATGACGACCTACGGCAAGAAGGACGAGACAAAGCACTAAGCGGCTGTCGGTCCCACTGTCGTTTCAGTCTCGCCGTTGCTGTTCTCTCTCGTCTCCTGTACACGAGCCTCTTTCTCGCTTCTGCCGCCCTTTCTTGCTTCCTCGTCTAGTCTACCATCTGTCCAGAACAATTTCGCTTGAGCCCTAGTCAAATCGGTTGTGTGCTTTCGATACTCTGCGTGAAAGAGATCAGAAAGAAACAGATGAGCGAGAGCGAGGCAACCGAAAAAAGAAAGAGTCCGTGCAGCGCCCAAGCTAGGATATAGTTCGAAGCCACTCTCAGCAGATATGATCGCTGACAGCAGAGACTGCGGTCGAGGGCGCTCAGGCGTCCTCGATCCTGGCAGAGAGGTGGGTATGGTCATCGTCAGCGAGAGCGAGCAGAAAAATAACCAAGCTGTAGTTACAGAGGCGAGCGAAAGGTTGCTCACTCCTGGATCCCGATGTCAAGCTCGTTGCACCTACACCCCTCGAAGTGCTCCTTCGCGAGCGCAACCTCGTCCTCACCGTTCACCCAGACCTGCACATGACCGAACTCGAGCATCGCCCCCATGGCATACCCCTCGCCATCGAAATCGGAGCGCAAATCGGACAGATCAAGCTTCAACTGCCCTCTTGATGCGTCCTGAGAACGGAAGTCGACCACGACGTCGAGCGAGTGCGAGTGAACAACAAGGTCGACGAGGTCAGCGAGGCTGGGCCTGCTGAGCGTGTTCTTGAACGTGATGAGTCGCAAGTGAGTCCATCTCAGGCCCATTGGGAGATGATGGTATCGACCTACGCGTCCTTCGGGACCGGGGACGGCCACAAGTTGCAGACAGCACGGACTGAAGGTGGCCAGCAGCTCGGGGACCCAGATGTCGTCGTAATCCATGCGCGAGGCTGGAAGGTATTGAGCATCAACGACGAGTTCGTCGATGGGGATCCGGGAGGCAGCAAGAGGTCGCGGAATATCGTGTTCAGTGTCGTCCTCGTCGTCGAGGCAGACGTAGGTGAACCGTCTCGTCTGTGCGAGGGAGACAAAGGCGGCGATCGAAGGCAGCGCAGTCTGAGAGGAAAGGTGTGAAAGGGTCAGCTCGCTTCCACCTCACAAGGGACAACAAACGAAGATCAGAGACTGACCTCTGATTGGAACAGCTTCTCTAACTGCCTCTTTCCCTTGACGGTGATGTCTCGATACAGGACTGGGCCCGACAGCTCGAGGAACGCGAGCGACACGCGAGAGGTCCTTCCGAGCGTCTGCACGTCGCAGAACCGCAGGACATGGCCCTTGACCTCGAGCGGAAGACACGGAAGGGACGCGGATGCGGTGGACATCTCCAGGTGCGTGGATGCGGATGGTGGATGGGGATGGCTCGAGTGGATGGTGATGGCTCGAGGCGAAGGAGGGAGAGGAGAGGTGAGCTCGAGCTGACGGTCTCGGCCAGGGGTCCGTCACGTGCCCTCAGTGACGCGCCTCTACCTCAGCGCTTTTTGCGACACCTCCAGTAGGCTAGTGGGGTCCTGAGGCATAGCCAATCAACTTTCTGATCCGATCAAGATGCTATCCTGTCCGCACTGATGCGTTCATTCCACCCCTGCCTCGTCCTCCGCTCCGGCCTATCTTTCACCACTCTCCAGACACAACTAGCTCCCATCTTCTTCGAAAAATGAGCAGCGAGAGAGGAAGTCAACAAGGCACGAGGCTCCGACCTCAACAGATCAGGCACTGACCGCGCTAGGAACGCCGCTTGATGTATTATGTTTGGCGCTCGCGTGCATCAAGTCCTGGTGGTTTAGTTGGTTATAACATCTGCCTCACATTCCTCTTCGTAAGAAAGTGGTCGTAGAAGGTCGCGGGTTCGATCCCCTCCTGGGACATCAGTTTTGCAGCTCTCACGGGCGAGCTTTGACACTATCTTTGCAGGTTCATCTTTCGACCTTCCGCTGTACAAGCTCGGGAGGGGAGGAGCTCGCGGCCATGGTGTGTCGGGGGACTGAAGGCGCGCGCGACTCCTGGACGTCGTCTTGCACCTCTCCGAGATGTCACTTCGCGACCGTACATCTGCTTTAGCGTAAGTATCAAGGAACTGTTGCTTAGTCCGTCGAAGCCTCAGGACCTGATTCACCAGATGAGGTCTGTATTGCCATCTGGACGAGGTCGGCAACCGAGGACGCCGGCACGCGAGCCTGACCTGGCCGAGCTCATCCGCCCAGACTTCCTTCGTTCTCTTTGCCCGCCAACCATCTACACCGGCCCAATCCATCTGGTCGCCCAACCCATCCATCGTCCAGTCCTACTCAAATCCGGATGTACCCTTCTTCTTCCTCGTCATCCTTTCATTCTGACGGGTCTGCGTCTCCTCCCTCGTCTGGGTCGTCGGCCGCGGGCCCCTCTCAGCCGTCCGCTCGTTTCCTGTACAACCAGGCTGCCCACTCGTTCCTCCTCCGCCATCACTCGTCCACCCTCGACGTCCTCGACACCCTCTTCCGCCAACTCCCTCCGCCGAAGCACGAGTGGACGAGTGGGAGTGCACGGGAGGGCCGCGACCGTGAGCGGGAGGAGGTCCGGAGGAAGGCCGTCATCCTTTGGATCACCTGCCTCGCATGCATCTACACAGACAGGAGAAGGGACATCGACCAAGGCAGAGAAGTAGACACGCTGGCGAACGGGCGAGCGAGCCACCACGCGTGCAGCCGGGCGGAGGATGCTCTGCTTGGCGACCGTCCGGATGAGCTCTACCGGACGCTCGTCGACCGCTCGGCAGACCTCTACAGATCAAGAGCACAGTCATCCGCGTCAAGAGCGCCCGTACCCTCCCTTTCACTACCCCCAACTATCGCCCACACGCTCATCCTCACATCCATCAAGCTCGGCCTTCCCTCGTCGGTCCCTCGAGAGCTCGTGGTGCTCCCTTTCCTGAGCTCGCTGCCCTCGTCGCTCGTCTCGCTCCTCGCCGCCCAGTCGCGCCAACGGGAGACGCGCGAAGGAAGCCTAGAGCGACTGAGAGGGAGCGAGGGATGGCCTGGGGAGATGCTGGACGGGTACGAAAAGGTTGTTGAGGGATGGTGCGTGACGGTGCTCGGCCAGTACGAGGGCAAGATCAGGGAGGCGACCGAACTCGTAGGACAGGACGGCGTGCTCGGGAAGGCAAAGAAGGAAGTCAGTCGACTCGCCCTCGCCTCATCTGTCTCGTTCGCATCGACTGACGTGTCGCCTCTGGTTTACGCAGGAATTGCTGCAAACCCTGACCCATCTGCCTCCCCTGACCCCATCCCCACCGGCCAACATTTCCCTACTCCCGCTACCCACCCACTCACAACTCCCTCCACCGGCCAACCTCCCTCCTCGTCCGTCTTCTCCTGCCCTGAGCGATGCGGGGAGCGACAGTAGCATCGCGACCGCCACGCCCAACAACTTCCGCGGCAAGACCAAGGACGCGTCGCGCAGACAGACGAGCGGAGGTCTCCGAAGCGGTGAGGACACCACCCTCGTCCAGGAAAGCTCAGGCTGGTCGTACTCGGCCTTCACAGACCGCCTCCGTCGGTTTGTCGTCCGGCCTGACCAGGAGCCTACAGCCGTGTCGTCCTCGTCTCCGGTCAGCGCCCGGCGCGTCAATGGCTCGATGCTCGTCGTCTTGCGTGGTCATCTGTCCAATCTACGTTTGCCGGCTTCTGTCCTGTTGGTCTTGATCTTGGCTCTGATGGGTCTGAGGCGGTGGTGGGTCCGACGAGGGAGGATGGCCGAGCCTGCTTCTCCGGTGGCGAGGGACGTGAGGAGTCGGTTGGGGAAGGGAATACTCGCAAGACTACTTGGATGATTTATGACCGGAACGTTTCAGTATGAAGTATGATATGATCGAACGGTCTCGTTCGGGCAGAGAGAGAGGGAAGAGCCCAGGTCACGTATCCAGCTAGCGGCTGTTCGCGTCGCGAGGGGTCGTGCGAGCTCACCGACTCGAGGGACGAGCTCTCCTTCCGACAGCCATCGACTCTCCTCCTTCTGTCCTTCGGCAAACGCATCGAGCTGAGACACGTGAGGAGAGACCAAACTGATCGGCTAGGGTCGCAAAGTGAGTCTCGCCCGTCTGTCTGTGCTTGCTGGGTAACGGGAATCAGATGCTCCGAGCTCGCCTGATGTGAGCTCACCCGTCCGTCCTCCCTGCCTGTCCAGCTTGCCGAGTCGACGGCCATGTTCCCTTTCGCGTACACGGTCGTCCTACTCGCCGTGCTGGTCTCTCTCCAGCAGGCGACTACGTATCTGGTCCCACTGTCGACACTCCTGCTGCTGGTCCCTGTCGGACTTGCCCTCGTGCTCGTCGCGGCGGTCCCGGTAACCGTCGCCCTCGGCATCCTCGCAGACAGAGCAGCAGCTACACGCAAACCAGGACCAGCAGACGAGCGGAGGGCGCGACTTCAACAAGCGTTCCGTCCTCTCGTGTTCGCGACCCCAGCTGCTTGGAGCGTCGTCCAGATCAAGTCGGCATGGGAGACTGCCCCGCCGCTCCCTCCGTCAAACTCGTCCGACTCGTCTCCGACCCAGCCTAGGCCGACAAAGCCGCCAGTCCACCCATCGACGCCCTACTTTCTCCTCCAACCGATCGACACCCTCTTCCGTCGGATCATTGACGAGTTTGTCGTCTCGTGGTATGTCAAGATCTCGCCCTCGCCCGCGTTCCCAAACGAGATCGAGAACACGATCCGACACTCGCTCTCGGCCATCCTGGCCCGCGTCGAGAACACGGATCTGCCCTCTCTCGTCGTGTCCAAGATCATCCCGCAGGTCACCAACCATCTGCTCTCGTTCTCGAACGCGGAGCACTCGCTCAGGGTCGCCGGCAAGCACTCGTCCACGACAGAGGGCATGGACCTGTTCCTCTCCCAGGCGTACGGACCCAACACGCTCCACCCTGCCGTCGCTGGTAACACGCTCGACACCAAGCCGGCTCAGGAAGAGCACATGCGAGGTCTGGTCGAGGGCATCCTCAAGCTCGTCCTCCCGGCAAAGGAGAGTCGGAGTCGGGCGGTGCTGATCGTTGCGCGGGAGATCGTGACGAGTGCGGTCTTGATGCCGGTTCTCGAGATGATGTCGGACCCAGACTTCTGGAACAAGATGCTCGACGAAAAGGTCAGTGCTGCCCGCCGAGGTCCATGCACGGACGAGTTTGATCCACAACTTACACTCTGCCGGTCGCGTCTCATCAGGCGAGCAACTACATCCGAGAGCAGAACCTCGTCCATCAGCTCCGAGCGGCCCTCGATCAGTCCCTTCCGACCTCCGGCTCCTCAACTGAGCAGTCGGCCGATGCAACCGCCCGGAAGGCTCGTCCATCCCGGCAGGACATCTCGGTCAAGACAGACTCGAAGGCGTTCGAGAGCTTTGTCAAGGGAATCGGAAAGATCGATAACCTCATGGACCTACGCAGGCTGAGGAGTGACCTCGGAGGGGAGATCAGGAAGACCAAAGGGAGTCTCGGTGAGTCGACGGGTCTGGTGGTACTGACGGGCTCGAGGTGATGCTGACGCTTTCGCTTTTTCTCAGATTCGATCCACGCTGGAGTGGCACCGTCGAATGGGGAAAAGGCCGAGGACCTCCGTGGCCACCTCGAGAGACTGTACCTCGCTCGAGCGAAGGCGGAACGTAGGATCTCCCACCTGGGCGGGGATGGACAGGTCAGTCTGATCGGATCCATCGCTGTCTCGTTCTGGATCTGATTCGTACCATTCTGCGCCCCTTTCAGAGCTCGAACGAGTCCTCTAGGATCGGATCAGCCTTGACCACGACGAGTCACAAAGCCAATCTGCACGCGATCCTCGTCAACCCGTCGTCGCTCTCGTACTTTATGGAGTTCATGGAGCGCCGCAACAAGATCATGCTCGTCCAGTTCTGGCTCACCGTCGAGAGCTTCAAGGACCCGCTCGAAGACATTGACGCCGATCTCGACGCGAGAGAGGAAGGGTTGCAGCTCGGTGGACGCGAGGACGACATTGCTGGCCTCGCGCGGGAGGACCTGAAGGGTGTCTGGGAGGTCTACTTTGAAGACGGCATCCTCGGAGACGACATCGCCGCTGCGTTTGGCGACGACATCCGGACGTTCATCACCGGGACGGGAGCGGCGGGCATGGCTCGGGCCAGACGAAGGTAAGCCGAGGCGTGTCCGAGTACAGGTGAGGACAGGGCTGACTTGTGTCATCGCTTTCTCCAGCATGTTCCTCGCGCAGCGCCAGGTATACAAGCAGATCGACGACGACGACTTCCCGCTCTTCCGCACGAGCGACCTCTACTTCAAGGCAGCCGCTCACGTCGCAGCCACTACATCTGCCCCTCCACCGCTCGCCTCATCGATCCCACATCCGCCAAACTTCCCTCATCGCCAGACCGCCGCTCCTCTCGTCCGTCACCCTCCTTCGGCCTCGCCGAGCAGTCCCGCGACGCCGAAGTTCAATCGCTCCCCTCTTGCCCCTCCGCCCGACTCGCGCAATCTACCGAGACTCGCGTCCGCGACGAGCGAGACGTCATCGCCGACCCTAGACCGGAAGACGCCTTCATCGGAGTCTTCAGCTCTGCCGCCACACTTCCATCGAGCGCAGACGTGGACCGCCCAGCCGACAACGTCTGTCGTCAAGCTAGACCACGATGGCCCTGCCCTGCTCTCATCCTCCGCCGCTCGAGCGGGCCTCCGGTCACCTCCCGTCAGCAGCCAGCTCGACTTTCTCATGTCGTCCGACTCGGACATCTCGTCGACCAGGGCGCCTCTGTTTGACGAGGCAGCGGGCGCGTCGCAAGGTCTGGGGATCGCGCTCGACCCGAACGAGGGCGAGAACGACTCGGAGGACGAGGACTACATCCAGGTCAAGAGGATGGACGCGATCCAGGCCGCCTTGACGTCGATCATCGCCAAGGACCAGTCGTCTCAGCCGACATCGTCGCTGCCACCTTCCCGCTCCCAAGGAGGATCATCGTCGCGCAGAGTCGCCTCTCAGGCGTCACTCACGCACAGCCTGGACTCGCTGCTGTCTCCTCCGGAGAGCGTCACGCCGACGAGCCGGCGGCTCGATCGCGGGAGCTCGCACTCTCCAACAGCGGCCTCGCCAAAGACGGCCTCGACGTCGGACCCAGAGCTCGCCCCTCGACGACGGGTGTTCAGCGACGCAGGCGGGTACGAGGACCCATCCTCGCCGTTCCGAGGTCCGAATGTGGCTCACGAGGCGGATGAGGTCGATCCCGAGGAGAAGATCCAGTTTGCCGCCCCCGGTGACCTTCAACTCCCATCCGAGATTGCTCGCCTTCGGTCCAAGCTGGACAAGCTGCAGAGCCAGGAGCCCATCCTCGACGCGCTCATCCGCAAGGCCGAGCTGACCGGGAGCGAGGACGAGCTCCAGATCCTCAACAAGTCGCACAGCGGACTGTTGCGCGAGATCCGGGCGCTCTCGTTCCAGAAGAGCCAGTACGAGCAGCAGGAGCTCGAGAACAGGCTTGATCCACGCAGGACCAAAATTGCGATCCCAACGAGCACGTCGGTTGAGGAGGACGGCAAGCAGGTCATCCGCTATCTCGTCGAGGTCCAGCAGGCGGCACCAGATGGGGCGTTCGCGCACGGATGGGTCGTGGCGAGAAGGTACAACGAGTTCTTCTCGCTCCACCACGACCTCAGGGAGGCCGTTCCTGCGACGAGACATCTCAATCTACCGGGAAAGAACCTGGTGACGTCCATGTCGTCGAGCTTCGTCGACTCGCGGAGGACCGGGCTTGAGAAGTACCTGCAGGTTCGTCGACCGCTCCTGCTTAATGCTTTCTCAGCTGGAAGAATAGCTGACCCACAACGTTTTTGGTCCCGTCTCGCAGTCTCTCCTGACGATCGAGTCCGCCTGCAACTCGCCTCAACTCCGAGCGTTCCTCTCGCAGCACACCTCCCACACCGTCGACCTCGCCGAGGAGAGTGCTGCAGCCAAGAAGGGACCGAGCTACCTTCCGCAGAATCTCGTCAAATCCATCTACCGGACCGTCGCCACCGGGCTGGACGAGTCGCTTTCCGCTGGACCGTCCATGCTCGACGTCATCGGACAGAGACTGACGCGACAGGCGGGCGAGTTTGTGACCCTCGCCGGACTCGCATCGGCAGCGGAGGACGAGACGGCTCCCAACCGATCAACGCCGAGAGGCAAGGCGGACGAGCCGGACCTGCTGGATCTGCCGCCAGAACTGAAGCCGCTCGAAGGCGAAACGGCGTCGTCCTGTAAGTCCGCAGACGCTTTGCTCTTGAGCAGCTCTCGACATCTGACCTCGCTCTCATCTTTGCAGACTTTACCGCTCCGATCTGCGACCTGTTCGTCGAGATCTTTGAGCTCAAGGAGAACAACTGGCTCCGACGGCAGGCGATCGTCATCATCCTCCAACAGCTGCTCGGAGGCGCCATCGAGAGGTGAGCATCATCAGTTCCTCTGTATACCTGCCACAGGCACTTACCCAGTCCTTCGTACCCTCCCAGGAAACTGCGCGACGTCTTCCAGACCCTGACTGGACCGACATCGATCCTCAAGTACATCACCTCGTTCTCGGACGCGCTCTGGCCTGGAGGCGTCAAGCGGCCGCCTAGTGTCCCGCGGACCGAGGAGCAGAAGAGGAAGACAAAGCACGAGGCGAACAAGAAGATCACCAGTCTCATGCCTGGTCAGTCCCGTTCGCGTGACATGGCCGTTGACCATCAACTGACATGGTCGTGCTTCCCGACCGATGGCAGACGTTGCGTCCAACATGATCGGCCGTTCTAACGCCCGCCGAGGTGCAAGAAGGCTCTTCGCGGTTGTGCAGAACCAGCGGCTCAACCAGCATCTGGTGCACACCATCGTGGACGAGGTCAGTCTGCTTGCCTCGCTGATCTCTCGACATTGGAACCCGACTGATGGCAATCCCGTTTCTCTCCGCACCAGATCATCTTCGCCCTCTTCCCGGAACTCGCGCCAACCAAGACCTAGATCCTACCTGTGTCTCTCTCACGCCCATCCATCCATCCCATCCTCATGCCCTTCACGCCCGTAACGATTTTCATGACCCTTCCCGCCTTCACTCCCATTCCTCGCACCACTCGATACCCAGCCGAAAGCAAAAGACGTGCGCAAAGCTCGTGTGCCGGCAGTGAACAAAAACATCTGTGATGAGTCAAAATCACGAGTTGTCCCAGGAGGGGATCGAACCCGCGACCTTCTACGACCACTTTTCTTTGCGAGAGAGGAATGTGAGGCAGATGTTATAACCAACTAAACCACCAGGACTTTGATGCTCGCGGATGCCATGCAATGTTTATGATGCGGCGTGCGTGGGTCAAGTGGTTGGTTGAGAGGTCGGCGCCTGGTGGGTTGTTCCTGATTGACCTCAAAGTATGGAGAAGCGGAGTCGAGGGTTGAAAGCGCGGAAGAACTTTCATGGGTCGTGAAGGAAGACAGGAAGCAGGGTAGAACCGGAGTGAGGGAATCAAGATAATGGTATATGGAGTTGCAGGACAACCGCGCAGTAGTCTGCGCAAGATCTACGGAGATATAAAGAGCAATCATCTCTTGCCAAAGACAAAAGGAGAGGGAGAAGGGGGTAGCGGCGTTGCAGCGGGAGAGGCAGCGACGAGCGGTACGGGAGTGGAAGCTCGCGGCGGGGGTGGAGATGGGATTGGAGAGAAGGAGAACGACGTCTTGAGCTTTTGTCGGTCGGGAGACGCTTCTGCCGCGGCAACCGAGCCGTTTGAGGTCGTCGCAAGGGGCAGTGAAGCGCTGGGCACGACGCTGAAGAGACCCGAGCTCGTCGACGCAAAGGGCACCAGATTGAAGAGGTTGCCTCCGGACGGCGGTGTTGAGGCAGCACCGAAAAGGCTTGCCGACTTGGTCGCAGGAGCGGTTCCGAATGTGAACGACGTGGTTGGTGGAGTTGCTGTCGAGCCGAACACATCTCCGGCGGGCGGCGACTTGACGGAGGCGAAGGGGGACGGCGCAGATGGCGACGACGCAGACAGGTTCCCGCCGCTTGCGAGAGTCGGCTTCTTGGCGGGCGGTAGACAGATTGATTTGAACGTCCAAGAGCCAAACGCGCCGGGCACTTTGCGGTTCTGCTCGTAGTCTTTGAGCCGGAGCTCGTCGAGACTGACATGCAGGTACTCTGGCATCGCGGTGATGGCCTGGTAGTAGTCGTGCGTGTTGTCGTCCTGGGTCTGCAACCAGGCGGGCGAAGCGGTCCCTCGCGGTGGGACTTCGCCCTGAGCCCCGAGTGCTGGTTTCGGGTGAGATGATGCTTTGGTTGGCGATCCTGATGCTCCGACTGAGGTGCTTGCGCTAGCCCCAAACGTCCCTGCAGTGCTGGAGGAGAGGGTTCGCGGCTGGGCAGGCCGCTGAGGCGAGCTCGTTAAGGCGGAAGAGGGTCGAGATGTCGAGAATGGGTTGGTGGATAGTGTTGAAGGTGCATGGGTCTGAGCAGGTGCGCAAGTCTCGACGGGTGGGTCCGCCTTCCGTACGACGGGTGGGTCCATCTTCCGCACGATGAGCGAGATCCACTCCATGCCGGGCTTTCCGCCCTTGCCGTAGGTGACGATTCCGCTCTCGGCGGCAAACTCGACGTACTCGCGCCAGGTCTGGGCGTGGACCATCGCGAACGCTCTCGGTGTGTGCCGAAGCACGAGAGGCTTGACCTCGCACCACAGCCACAGCGGCATCGGATCCGACTGCCGTCCTTGCAGCACGTCGATCAAGGGCTTGAAGGCGGATCGAAGCTGCTTGTCTGACTCCGAGAATGGCTTTGTCGAGCCGGATGACGGGGATGCGCCAAACGATGTTTTGGGCGCTGGAACGGGTAAGCTCGCCTTAAAGGCTGCTTGATTGGGCCGGAGCTTTTCGGCGGGCGAATCCCCACTGAGTGACTCGGGGTCCGAGTTTGCGCGCGGTCGGCGAGGTGGGAGGGCGGCAGGGATGGGGACAGCAGCGATCGGGAGGTCAAGACCTCCTAGAGAGCGGAGGAGATGAAAGAAGGCTCAGCGAAGGAAGCGACGCATGGCAAAGGTGGACTCGGACTCACCTGCGCGTCTGAGGATGTCTTTCCATCTGAAGACCTTGTTGGCGGCCGACTTTAGCTCTTCAGCCGCGCCGACCGGGTTCTCGACGAGCATCGTGTTGTACTTTCGGTTCCTCAGGTTGCTGAGCAAGTACGAAAAGTCTGGAGGAACGTGGACAGAAGACGATTCAGTCAGCGACGAGCACCAACAGCTTCCGGTTCAGTTATAGAGCGACCCACCCTTATCTCCGGAGCTGGATGCAAAAGAAAGACGCCAAGGTCAGTGCGAGCAGGCAGGGACGAGAGCGATGGAGAGGTAGGCCGCACATAAGGACGATCGTCGACGGTGCGGGTTGGTCGAGCGCAAACAGGAGCATGTCCGCCATGATGTGGTCTGGAACGCGAGAGATGACCAGTCAGTCCAGCAAGAGAGCGACGAACCTCAAGCTCGTGCGCCGTTACTCACGGTCGGCGACACTGCGAGAAGCAACAGCACGCAGAGGCGTCAGCTTCGTGCCCGGCGAGCTAGAGTACGAGGTGTACTCACTCCTTCCTGCCCCATCTGCCACAGTCTCTGACCTCTACTCCGCAGGCCTCGAGGCCGGACCTCAGCTTGGTCGCGTTGGTGTGCTGTTCCCAAACGTCTGGGTTCGGTCGTGCGCGCCAGAGTCAGCTTGAGCTCGAGAGCGTGGACCGAGCGCAAGACTCTCTCGAGACTGAGAGGTTGAGTGAAGATACGGACATACCTTGATAGCACCTGATGAACGAGATGGGGCCATAAGGCTGAAGGACGGTCCTCAACCGCTGGAGGAGGAGGAAGGACGGGACGTGACGGTCAGCTTCGCCTCCTACACACATGGGACGACCGCAGCGAGTTCGGATGACACAAAGAGGATGCAATCCGGACGTACCTTGATGAGCTCCGATGGGTTGGTCGAGAGCGGAGGAGTACAGTTCTCTGTTCGGTCCGATCGCGAGTCACAGGTGGAGGAGAAGAGGTGGTGAGCTCGACTCTGGGACGGAATCCTCCTCGACCGTTGTTTTCCACGCCGCCTTGGACTCTCAAGCCCAGATCATATTGGCAGGACTCACCGTAGTCCCAGAAGACCCCGACGGCATCCCCTCCGAGCTTGGGCTGGCCGTCAGACAGTCGGACGAGGAGCTCCCGTTCGCGCTCCCATCCGGCTCGCTCCCGCTCCCACGCGCGCTCCTTCTCGACGACGAGCGAGAGCGGGACAGTCAACGACGCAAACGACTCGGTCGGCGGAGTCATGCGCGATCAAGATGACAGTGCTGTAGGTGTGGATTGGAGTAGGGTGCTTGGAGTAGGGTGCCGGAAGTGGACAGCGAGGGTCTAGCTCGGACGGTTCCCTTTGAGTGGCGGCGGAAGTCAATCAACATCGACGCGAGACCCCTGACAACGGCAACGAGAGCTCTGCCAGGAAGTGCTCGACGCATCGTTGTAAGAAAACGTTTCATTCGTGTATCGTCGTTTGGCTAACGTTACGTACGAGAACGGAAGAAGAAAGAGACGAGAGAGGCGTGTAGAGCAGAAAAGAGATGGAGAAGATGGAGGAGATGGCAAAGATACAGTCGGAGACCTAGCACAGAGGAAAAAGCAAAGATAAACAAAAGCGTCCGTGGCGAAGCAAACAAGAACGAGGCTTAGAACTCGGCCTCGGACTGGACCGTAGCTGCAAGGGCGGGAGACAAAGACGAAAGGTCAGCGTCCACAGACGATTATCGCATCAGTTCAATCCGGACTCACGCTCCCTCTTCGCCGAGCTCTTGCCCGGCGTGAGCCTAGCCTTGATGCCCTCCTTCATCCACTTGGCAGTCCTGTACGGCTTGAACCCTGCGACTCCCCTCTGCCTGTTCTCCTGCTGCCTCTTGTCAGCCTGCTTGATCTGCTTGGCCTCCTTCTTGTCAATCACGCCGTCGTCCATCGCGTGCGCGTTCCTCTCGGCGACGAGGGCCTCTCCCTCGATGTGGTCGTACGTCTCGAACGCGTGTCGGCGGGCCTGCGAGGCAGAGTGCGTCTCGTGGTCCTCGTCGAGCCCAGAGTCGAGCTTGATGCGGGTGGTGAGCCAGCCGACGATCGTGTACTCGTGGTGCTTGCGAGTAAACTCGGACAGGTACTGCATGAGGCGAAGGTCAGATAAGGTCAGCGCCGAGAGCGAGAAGATGAGCACGAGGAGATGGGTCGACTCACGTTCTGCCTGAGCTGCTTGAGGTCGGGTCCGACGAGCAGGGGGATCCTGATGTCTCGCTCCTCATCATCGACGAGCTCCTGGAGCCACAGCACAGCGATCGCGTTCGTCTCGGTTCCGACGACGCCCAGGATCTTCTTTGCCTGGACCTCGATGGTCAGGACCGACTGGTAGCGCGAGTAGACGGGCAGTCGCATGTGGTCGACCTCCCAGAGGGCGGACGCTCCCTCGATGGTTGCCTCCTTTGTCGGGAGGACCTCTGTCGAGTCGGTCGTCGAGATGGTGAGCTTCTTCATGTCCTTGATCAACTCGTGGTGAGCCTGGTCGACCTCAATCTTGACGGGCGCCAAGATCTCGACGGTTCCGGTGTCCCATCCGAGAAGCTGCGAGCAGAAAAGAACGAAACGGAGGTGTCAGTAAGATGAGGCAGACTGTACAAAGTGCGGAGGGATGGTGACTGACGTTCTTGGGGAGCTCGGTCTTGAACGGCTTGAACAGGAACGAGACGTTGACTCGTCCGAATCCGATGCCCTCCTCGATCGCAAACATGCGCGTCACCTCGGACGCCTCCTTGAACAGGCTGACGAGAGGAACGTTGACGATACCGAGGATGGCTGCAATGGGAGGAAAGGGACAAGCCGTCAGCAGCTGGCTCGCCAGTCACAAACAAAGTAAGCCGACTCACGGTCCTTCTCCCTGAGCGCAGAGTCTCGGATGACGATTCGAACGACAGCCTTCTCCCAGTTTCGGAGGAACTTCTCGGTTCCGGCCTCGAAGTAGGGCATCGACGAGTACTCTAAGAGACGGAAGGGGAAGGACAAGCATGTCAGCGGCAAACTCCTGGGCATAAAGGCCGCGAACAGGACGGGACGTACGAGACACTCGCGACTTGAAGCAGACGTCGTCGTTGATGATGAGCTCAAAGTAGGACGAGGGCAGGTTGCTGACCTGCTCCTCGGCAACGTCGGTGTCCTGTCCGGCTCGTCCCTCTCGCTCCTTCCCAGACGCTCCCTTGAGGTCTCGCTTCTCGAGGTTGTTGATGTGGTGCACAATCACTGACAGCACTCCAGAGTTCCATCGCGGGTCGGGTCGGGTTCGGGTCGCGTCGGGAGGGGGAGGGGGTCCGTCCTTTGCGGCAGGGTTGGGCGCCTGGTCGTTGGGTCGCATCTCCATCTCGGGCATCGTCTTGGTCGGCGTCGTCGTCGGGTGCTCCTCGGGGATCTCGAGGTCCTTGACGAGGGGCGCCTTCTCGTAGAAGCCGATCGACCAGGTGAGGGATCCCTGCATCGAGTTAGCGTCCTCGAAGCCCATCAGGCTGTCGGTCCGCTTGTGCATCACGTTCGGCTCGTTCATCAGGTCAACGACGGGCACCTTAACTCGTCCAATCAGGTCGTCGGCGGTGTTCTCTGCGGGAGACAAGGCAGAAATGATCCAGTCAGCAAAGTCGGAGAACGAGATGAAGAAGCCTGTCGGACGTACTGTCGCTGTCCCAGAGCATGAGACTGAGCGACTCCTCGCTCTTGACCTCGTCGGCCGTGAGCAGAAGCGCGCAGGTCTCCTCGAAGACGGGGTTGAGGTCGGCCATGATGATTCGGGTAGAGTAGAGCGGCTTTCCAAACTTGGCGTACGCCAGGACAATGTAAGGGTCCGAGCTGCCTTCAGAACCTCAACACGAAGGGCGAACGAAGAGAAGAGGACGCTCGGGCATGTCAGAGGTCGCGCTCAACACGTAGGGCAAGATGAAAGCAGAACTGACCGCTCTTGTCCTGGGCGGACAGGTCCTCGGCGTGGTGGATCGTGATGACAAAGACTCCGACAGCTCGCGTGTCTCCGATGGCGGCTCCGCTGAGCAGCTCCTGCATGTTGAGCGTCATCGACTTTGGCGCGACGTACTCGGCCACACCGGCGGCGATGGCCATCTTGACGAACGTCGAGATGAGCGGGAGGTCGAGCACGTTGGGCAGGTTCTTGGACATGGGCGTGACCGACACCTCGACGGCAGGGACGCCCATGAAGGTGAAGGTGAGGTTGCGGATGAAAGGCGCCTCCGGAATGAACTGCAGCCTCAGTCGGACGGTCCCGACGATCGACTCGATCTGGACCCACATGGGGATCGGGATGTTGAACCAGTCGAACGCGCCGACAAAGAACTCGAGCAGCAGGTGGATGTTCTTGCTTCGGAGCTCGTTCGACTGGCCAGGCTGGGCAGAGTACGCGAACGCGACCTCGAGGTTGACGTAGTCGCCCGTCTGGTCGAGGTCCGGAGCGGGTCCACTGCTGGCGGCGGCTGCAGCGTCGGTCATAGCGGGGTTCTTGGGCGGGTTTCCTTGGTCGATCCACTCCTCTCGGGGGTACTTCTTGTCGGTCGGGTGGTCGGGCAGTCCTCGCATAGACAGGATTCGGAACGCGTTCACTCCCTGGCCAACGTCCGAGATTCGCACAGCAGCAACCATGCCGGGAAGGGAAGCCTGAAGGACATCTTCCACCATGTCGACTGAGAACGAGAGCATGGAAGTCAGCTTGTGACGACAGACGAGCTCGAGAGACATAGCGTGTACTCACTGACTGGCATGAACAGGTCCGGGTTGACGAGTCCCCAGATGGTTCCGATGAGCGCGTTGAGCCACTCTGTCGACTCTGGCATCGGCGGGCTAAACTTTTCTGCCCTGTTCTTGTGCATTTCGAGCCGGACGGCCTCCATCTCCTTCTCGAGCCTCCTCGCGGCTCCCCACGCAAAGAACGCGCCTCCGAATCCGATCCCTCCGAGGAGGACAGAGAGGTACATGAACGAGAACCATCCTCCCTTGAAGGCGACGAGGATCCACACGATGGCCGTCGCGGCGAACGAGAACAGAGCCAGTCGGTGGAGGCCGAGCAGGATCGGAGCCAGCGACGGCGCGGTCGCCGGGGGGAACGGCTGGAGCGAGATGTTGGACGGGTGCGCCGGAGAGGGAGAGATCTTGGACGTGTGCAGGTTCTTGGGTGTCGGAGCGGGGTTGAGCGAGTTGAAGTGGTCGCCGTCGGGGTAGTCTGCAAGAAGGAAGAAGGAGGAGGGAAGGTCGAGGGCGTCGGTGAGCTTGGCACGCGAGCCTGACCCGGATGAGCTCGGATGCGTCTACTGACCGTCAAACTCGGCGTCCTTGATCGTCACTGGCTTGCCGGTAACAGGGTCCTTGACGGTTCGCAGACCCTTCCTCTCTCGCACCTGCAAGGACACACCACAAAGGACAGGGTAGAGCGAGACGGCGGAGATGAGGGTCAGTTCAAGCGGCGTGCGTCATGGGCGTCACCTCGACACCCCAGATCCTCAGCTCCCCTCGCAACCGTCCGAGGCTGGAAAGAGGAAGCAGCGTGGCAAAGGCAGACTCTACAGTCCCACCTCTGGCTGTCCAGTGTAGGCCAGAGCGAGGGACGGGGAGGCTGAGGATGTGACCATCTCGAGATCTGGCAAGCTCACGCCTCCCGTCCCTCCGCTGCTCCTTCCTCGCGACCATTGCTCCCGAGAATGCAGAGAGATGGCTGTGAACGTACCTCGTTGACGGGCTTGTCCTTTGAGGGTCTCATCCTCTTCATGAGCTCATCCTTGTCGTCGCCCTGCCACGGAAACGGACCAGGACGGACCATCGTTAGCGTTCAGTTGAGATATCGCAGCACCCTCGACAGATCCCCCCCCTCCCTCCCCAGACCTCGCAGCAACGACCGTCTCGCCGTCTCCGTCTGCGGCGCAGTCCGTCTAAGTCTAGGGTAGACGTAGACGTCGACTGATAAGATGAGATCTGATCTAGATGGGGACTGACTGCTTCGGCTTCCTCCCTGGCGACCTCCTCCTCCTTGTGGTGCTCGAGCTCGGCCTCGTCCAGATCCTCCGCGTCCTCGTCCTTGTGGTTCATCGCACGGTCAGCAACATACCGCTGGATCGTAGGAACAGGGTGCTGCACATGTCCATCAACGAAGGGAGATCGCAGAGATGGTTAGCTCGGAAGCGAACGAGCGAAAGTCGGAGAGACGAGGCAAGGCAGAGCAAGGGGGAGGAGATCAGAACTCACGTCGGCAGAGTATCCTTGTCCTCGAGCGTTGGACGACCGTCCGTCAGGGTGCTGGGAAGCCATGTGGGAAGACGGCTGAAGGGAGTCGGCCTGGTCGGATGGCGGTTGAGAGGCAAGCGAAGGGTCGGCCATCTTTGGAGGCGAGGTAAGGTTGGAGGGCGACGAGGCACGAGGAGGAGCTCGATCACAGACCCACGAGACGGTGATGTCATGCTCACCCGAGACGCGTCCGTCGGCGTTCTGCACCTTTCTGGGTTAGCAGATGGATATGGTCCGGTTGAATTAAAGACCACAACTTCTGCTGGTAGTCTCAATCTCGAATAAACGGTTCCGGTGGCAGAATCCCTTCTTGTCCCCTGCTGAGTCTCCATCTCGAGCAGGAACGATTTGCTGCTGACCTCGTGTCCCCTGTTCAAGGATTTGTAACGCCGCGCAGAAAGCTACAAGAGAGCCAGGCTGTATATCAGCGCCTGAGCGAGGGCAGCGAGCGAGAAGCGAGCAAGACTCAGGAACTGCGCGAAGATGGGCGTCAGATGGTGGCGACCTTTCACATGGCGCGCTGATCCCTCCAACTTTGGCCGGTCTGAATCATTCTGGGAGTTAACATGGATCATAGACTAGATGAAGGAGCAAGAAGGGAGGGCAGAAGCGAGAAACAGGCACGTGTACAGGAAATGGGAGAGGACAGCGACCGCGAGACTGCCATGACGACCGGACTGACATCCGCTCAGTGCTTGGTCTCGTCCTGCTCGTCGTAGCTCGAATCGATACCTCCCATCAAGAGCTGCCGTTGCGTGTCCGCCGGAGAGCAAGGTCAGCGGAATGCAGAAATTGGAGGGCGAGGAAGCAAGAGGCGGTGACTAACCTTGACGAGCCAAAGCTGTGAGGTTGGAGGTACGAGTCAGATAAAGAGAGGTCAGTACGATGGAGAAGATATCAGATCGAGTAGAGGGAGAAAAAGAAGAGAGGAAGAAGGAAAAAAGGAAGGAAGAAAGGAGGGGAAAGGAGAAGAGGGAGATGGAGAAGGAATAAGGAGAAAAGAGAGAAGGGTAGTTACTACGCACCTCGGGGGTCAACTCCATACCAGACTTCCTCATCATCTCCTCCTGCTCCGACTCGTAGTTGGAAGTGCAGTCGACAAGGCCTCCGATGACGGGGTGCGAGTCGATCTCCCCGAGGAACGCCTGCGCCTTCTGGTCGTTCCCGACCTGCGCAAACTGGTACGACACCGCGTCGGGTCCGTACCTGGACCTCTTGAGCTGCTGGTCGGCGTTCTGGATGACTCGGAAGATGTGGTCTCGGGCCTCTCCGGCGGGGGTTCCGTCGGTGATGGCGATGATCAGGACGGGCTTCTGCAGTCGGTTCTGCTGGGCAGGGCCGAGCACGAGAGGCTGGAGGATCTTCTGATCCATCGAGGTTCCGAGAGGGGTGAGACCAGAGTACTTGATCTGCTGCAGCAGCTGGAGAGCGGCCTGCTCGGACGAGACTGAAGCGAGAAGCGACACGAGATGTCAGTGGTCGCACGAACGACCGACCCGGAGACGTGGACTGACTGTTGTTTCCCTCGACCTTGGAGTTGAGGAATCGGACCTGGATACCGTCGGCGTCGAGGAGGCCTGACGAACGAGAGGGAGTGGGGAGGGGCGCAGGTGAGCAAGGGTCTATGGGCGAGCAAAGAAGGGGGTAACATCGACATACCAGAGACAAAGGCGACTCGGCCAAGGATGAGCTTGAGGTCGTCGATCTAAGGTGCAGAGTCAAGGCGCGTTAGCGAGATCAGCGAGACAAGCGGCCTGATGACCGAGGTCAGTTCGAACTCACTCGCTCTCCTCCCTCCTCAAACGCCACTGGAGTGAAAAGGAAAGGCGCGTCAGCGAGACAAGTGGTCGGACCGAGGCCAATTGAATCTGGAATTACTCGATCCGCTGTCATCGACCAAAATCACCACGTCGAAGAGCGACAGCTTGAGCAGGTCGGACGCGAGCCTTGACGGGAAGGATGGGCGGCGAAGTCAGTCTCCGAGGTCGAACGTTTGG
This sequence comes from Mrakia hoshinonis, assembly GCA_036245725.1. Lineage (NCBI taxonomy): Eukaryota > Fungi > Basidiomycota > Tremellomycetes > Cystofilobasidiales > Mrakiaceae > Mrakia > Mrakia hoshinonis. The sequence continues at coordinate 1,129,706 of BTPH01000037.1, forward strand.
GCCGTCTGGACTCACTCCTTGGGCATGCGCCACGCATCAGCGATAATGTCGAGGGCACCCGACTGGGACACCTTCTGAGCGATCGGGCCGAGCGATCCAGGAGGGTAGAAAGTGCCGAGGTTTTGATCCTGCGGAGATAAAAGCAGGGGTTTTGCTTCATTGAAGCCTCATACTTCAGAGTAGCGAAAAGAGCCCACCTGGACACACTGCTGGAGGATCTGCTCGACCGCCTGGGGGTTCATCGACCCGCCGGCTCCTCCTCCGGGAGCGCCGTGCGACTGCTGCTGGGGAGGCTGTCCGTACTGCTGCTGACCCTGCGGAGGCTGCTGTCCGTACTGCTGCTGCTGGCCCTGAGGGGGCTGGCCGTACTGCTGCTGTCCACCGGGAGGCGCACCGGGAGGAGCACTGACCGATCGGAGGGAGGGAAGAACGTTTCAGCCGATGCGATCGAGCTCTCGCGGATGACCGAATCCCAGACGATGGACATACCCGTACTGGTTCTGCTGACCCTGCTGTCCCTGGGGCTGACCGTACTGTCCCTGCCCCTGCTGCTGACCCTGGGGCTGTCCGTACGACTGCTGGCCGCCAGGAGGAGCACCCGGGGGAGCGCTGGAAATGGCGAGGTCGATGGATGAGATTGGTGAGCTCGACTATACGATTCCGGTACAAGCGAATGATCAGTGATGTCAGACTTACCCGTACTGCTGCTGGCCACCAGGCGGGGCGCCGGGAGGAGCGCTGCAAGACGAGAGCACGGGCGGCCCAGAAACGTCAGCTTGGCGTTCTTTCGAGACGGCCCGGGTGGGAGCGAGAGATGGCCATCGACAGACGAGGCAGTCGAGTCCACGAACGGACGGATGTGTGCTCACCCGTACTGGGACTGCTGCTGTCCTCCGGGAGCTCCGGGGAGGGGTCGTCCTCCTGGAGGCGGCGGGGGAGCACCGTAGCTCTGCTGTCCGCCCTGCTGCTGCTGCTGCTGCTGGGGAGGGGGAGCTCCTCCTCCGCCTCCTCCGCCAGCGTTGGCGTTGGCAGCCGCCATCTTGGATGCGAGCTGAGCAAGCAGAGGAGTGAAGGTAAGGGATGGGCCGGACGAGCGAAGGACGATGACGGACAAGGAAGGGAACACAAGGGCGAGATGGTCAGCCTCGGCTCGGTCGACTCGACATCTCCAGCACGACATCCAGATCGCAGACAGGGTTACTCACTCCCATGTTGGAAGAAGTAAAGTAGGAGGGTGGGGTAGGCGTGGGTGGGGGAAGGTCGAAGAGTGAGTCGAGCGGTTGCGTGGGTGTTGTGCGGCAAGGAAGGAAGTCGGCCAAGCTCCCAGGAGAGGGGGGCGGTGTTTGCCGAATCAGGTCGAGCCAACGCTGCGGGCTCGGGGTAGGGAAACGTCACCGAGAACCGTCTGCAGGCAAAGCAGCCACAAGCCTTCTGCAACATCGAGTTAAGTAACGAGCACAGCGTGCTGCTGATCGCCGCAGATAAGATTAGATCGGCTCTCGAGCTCGATGGCTCTCTTTGCGCTCCGATCGGAAACATCGCAGTCGACTTCCCCGCAAGATCGCAGTCGCCCAGCATCATCTTCGCAGCGGGCCGGAGGATATAGCAGCCTGACTCCTACATGACGGTAGAAATGTCGAGTTGGTTGTCGTGAGGTGTCATCATAATCACGTCCGTGCTCCCACGTGTCTACTGCTCCGATGCCCTGATCAAAGGTGTCCTCTCGTCGTCCAACGGTCCGGTCGGTTCTGTCGATACGGCAGGGAGGGGCCTTCCAAAGTCGTCGATGTTGAGTCTCGCCTGGCGTCGCTTCCAGAAGAGGCACATCGTCTGCGGACGATAAGGCGAGCACAGAGAGATCAAAGAGTTGGGGTTCAGCGTCGGCGCCGGGCACGGTCCCAACCATTATGATGGAAACAAGGGGACATACCAGAAGCCCGGCCTGGAGGAATCCAGTGACGGCATAGGGGAACCAAGCTGCAAGACACAGAGCACACGGCGTCAGCGTCTGCGAGGACAAGCGCGTGGGCGCCGTTTGCATTGCCAAACTCACAAGACCAAGACGTGCCCTCTCGGATGGCGATAGAGAAGACGAAAGCGACGGATCCGGGGACTTGGATGCTGTGAGACGCGATGACAAGTAAAAGATGAGCGAGGTGAGTACGTGCAAAAGAAACGGGCGACAGCGAGTACGACTCACACCATGGTCGGGATACTCAGCGATCCGATGAAGCCCTCCTGCCAGGTCAACAGGATCTGTGGCAAGTACTGAGAGATTGCGAGGACGGTCGCAGCGAGCCCATGTCTGGTGGCATGAAGCGAAAGCAGGCGTCAGTGATCGACTCGGCTTACGTGAGAAGACTTGTCGTGAAAGCTTACCCGTCGGCAATTCGAGAAAGCAGAATGTTTGGAGAGTCTGTTGGTCTTGGAGTGGGCAGCGGCAGGCGTACCAAGAGAGAAATGAGAATGCCGGAGGTGATGAGACTGGTCGAATGGGGTCGTCCGCGCGAGTCAGTCGATGCGTGCTGTCTTTGGTCAGACAGGATTGCTACAGAGCACTCACAAGTGCAGAGCTGTGACTGTGGCGAGTCCGACGGAGAGCCTCCAGACGGGCGTAGTTCTGCCAGACTTGAGGACCGCGCCCTCAAGCAGAGGGGTCTCGTACTTGAGATGGCGAGGAAAGTAGATCAGGAAGAGCACAAAGCTGGTATGCCCAGTCGGACGAGTCAGTGAGCTGAGACTTCTGGACGGAAGGTTGAGCGTCAGCACGCACATGATTGAGAAGAGAAGCCACTGGATGGCGACCTGGAGGAGTCCGAGACCCCCGACGAAGCACGACCCCTTTGACTGATGGTGGGCAAAGCACGGTCAGCTACAAGTTTCGCAGACACTGGGGCGGCCTTGGTCGATGTAGGCGACTTACTATGATTGAGCAGCATCTGATGATTGGCCACTGGAGGATGAGGAGGTTGAAGAAGCCGCACGCGGACGAGGTCGACCCGAGCAGCAGGTACCACGGAGACAGGCCCTCGCTAGACTTTGTCTGGATGATCCGCAGATGTTGAGGCAGGTACGACACCACGATCCCGATACACAGGAGAGACGAGAGCGTGAGTGCAAACAGGTTGGGCGTCTGTGCGGCCGAAAGCAAGCGAGTGAGAGAGACAGGAGGGAGGTCAGGTCCGTGAGCTCTCTGCCGTGAGGTCGAGGTCGAGGCGATAGCACGACAGCAAGCACCGTCCGTTGACGCGGGACACGGGCGACATGAGGGTGATCAGACTCACCGGTTCGCATTGAGCTGGCTCGTAAGGGAGTTTCATGGTCGGCCAGCAAGCAGAGTGGATGGTGGCCGTTTGCGGTCGAGCTCACCAGAGCGGGCGAGGCCGGACCTCGTCTGCGGCGCGATTACACACTCGTGCACCGCATGCTCATCGATAGCGGATGACGAACAAACTGTAGGGATGAAGTATAATTTCGATAGGCACTCGACTTTCTCCTTCAGCAATGGACGTTATGTTGCGGTATCGATCGACGGAGGCAGATAGCCTCTGCTCGTGTTGAGCTCGACGTTGCTCGCTTGCCCTCCGATGTGCTCTGCTTCTCCTACCCGCCACCGTCTCGGCTCTCGGCCTCTTGCCTCAAGCTTCACGTCGAGCTCACTCGTCCCCCTCTGTGTCGGTCTGATCGTCGATGGGAAATGTGAATGCTCTGCTGGGCTGACTGTCGAGCGAGGCACTCCCGCTGTGTTCCTGATCGACCGTCGACCCCTCTGCCGCCTCAAGACCCGTCTGAACCCATCCTACCCGGCCACCCTCAACGTCCACCCTTCGCTCGCTCTGCCTCTTGTCTTCCCACCATCATCTTCTCAGCTCATCAACGCACACAGTCCATTCAGCGTAGCTCTGCAAACCCCCTCACACACACCACCCACCTCACGCCTCCTCTTCGTCTCGCCCTTTCCCTCCACCGGCTGGTGCCTAGCTCGCTCGACGATGGCTCCTTCCCTCCCTCCGCCCTCGCTCTCTGCTGCAGCACCCGTGTTCCGACCTTCGTTTGCCTCGCACACGTCCACGCCGTCTTCTTCGTCGCTCCTGTTTCTGCCCGCGTCAAAGGGCGCGTCGCTCTCGACCCCGCCGCCGGCCTCGAACGGGCAACGGCGACACTCGGACTTCCCCTCGTCAACGTCCTCCCTCGGCCCTCCGCTCTCGTTCGGGACGCCTCAGCTCGGGAGCGCGGCGCTGTACGACCCTGAGGACGAGGATCACTCCCCCGGCGGGAGCGGTGTGAGCGGGCGGAGGGCCAGTCTGTGGGACAGCCCGCTCTCGGCCCTGAGCGAGTGCGTGATGACCCCGCCAGGAACACCGGGCGACGACAGGACGAGACCTACTTACCAGCTCGTGAGTCAAGCTACCAGCCCCAGGTTCTCTCTTTCCGTTCACTGATCATGTCTCTGATCTGGGTGCCTGTTCTGCCAGGAGTCGCTCGACAACTTGCCTATGGACCAGATCAAGCGCTTCTTCCACGATGACCCAAACGTCCAAGCCATGGTCTCACGCATCGCAGAGGTATGCATACGCTCTTGATGTTCCGAGCCTGGCTACGCATACTGATCTCGTTCCCCGCTGGCCCTCGCATGCAGCTCACTACCCAGCTGGCCTCCTCGACGGACCAGCTCGACGCCCTCCGAGCAGAGAACTTCACCCTCAAGTCTTTGTCCTCGCCCGCGACTCCCAACATGGAACGACGAGGGTCGACGATCTCGATGCGGGCTGAGCGAGCGATCGCGATGGAGGCGGCGTTCAAGGGGATTCCACCTCCAGTTCAGACTCTGCCCGGCGGGGTGAGTCCGCGTCTTTGCGCTCGGACAGCTTTCCGACGATGGACTACTGACTCTGCCGGTCGCGTTTCTTACTTTTGCAGAAGCTCGTCCGACCGCCGCCCGAGATCGCTCAGGACATCCTGCTCGGCACAATGGACTACAAGGACCTCCTCGCGCTCTCTGGCCCTCACGCACCCATCGTCCAGCTCCCGATCGACACCTACACCCTCCGAATCCAGTGGATCGTCGCGATCCTTGCGGGCGAGTTCCCAGCCAAGGAGGGCGCGCTTCGCCGAGCTGCGAGTGCGCTGACCGACATCCTCAACTCTGAGAAGCGCTTCTCTCGCCGGGTCGTCGTCCTCCTCAACGTGCTCGCTACTGCTGCCTCGGCGCTCGCTGTCCGACCGCAGGGCAACTACCTCATCCAGAGCGCGTTCGGGTGCGGAAGGGAGGTCAGGCAGGCGTTCTTCGACATCATGCAGCCAGACTTCAAGACGATCATCCCCGCCCAGTACGGCCAGCACGTCGTCCTCAAGATGATTGTCCGAGACGACATGCGAGCGTGGTTTGTGGACCAACTCGTCGAACTTCTGGGAGACCGCGAGTTCCTTCAAACCCGGGGTGGGACGCGGGTGCTCGAGCAGGCGTTCAAGAGCTTCTCGCGCGACCAGTGCCGACTCGTCTACGACAAGCTCGCCGAGGTCATGAACGGGCACTGGCTCGACTGCGCCCTCTCCATCGTACGTCTTCATCTCTTCCATATGTCGCGCCATCTCGCCGACTGACCACGCATCTTGCCTTGATCGTTCGCAGAACGGCTGCCTCGTCGTCCAGAACCTGATCGAGCTCTACCCGCACAACAACGACTTCTCGCACCAGTTTCTCGAGGAGGTCTTTGGCGGGATCAACCAAGTCGCAGCCAACACGCACGGCTCGTTCGTCCTCCACAAGCTGCTCATTCACCCCGGCCTCCGATCTCAGACCCTCCTTGCCATCTTCCACTCGCACGACCCGCTCTGCAGCGGACCCGACGTCGGTCGAGACGCTCTCCTCGAAGGAGCCAAGTCCTCCCCAACCCCGGACGAGTGGGCCCAGTGGGTCCAGTCCGTCTGCGACGGGATCAGCAAAGTCCCTTCCCTCGTCGACGCCGTTCAGCGACCTGGCGGAGTGGGTCTCCTCCTCTGCGCGCTCAAGGAGGTCCCCTCGCTTCTGGCGGAGAAGCTCAGAATGACGCTCCTGGACAACTCGAGGCTTCTCCGATGCACCGCGCCAGGAAGGGAGGCGATGAATTTGCTCAACTCGCCACACTCGACCGTCATCTCGAGCGCGAGCTCGTCGAGCTCGGGTGGAAGCCCGAGCCCGTCGCCGGTTGGGTCGTTCCACCACAACTTTGGGAGGTCGCCTGGCTCGGGCATCGGGAGGGATCTGCCCATGGGAGGAGGAGGCTTGGGCGGGACCGGCCCGTCGTTCGGGACGCTCCACCAGCTGGGAGGACCGGCGAGGAGGGCGAACGTCGATCCTACCAGCGGCATCGGATCGGGCGCGCGGTGGGGAATGGGCCTTGGAGGCAGGAGGCTCTGAGCGTTGAACGGGAGGACGAACGCACTTGCATGGCTGGCCTCGACTCGCTTTCGGATCTGTAACAACATCTGGACATTTCTCTCTCCTCTTCCATTGCTATTTCGCTTCTCACTTCGGCACTCTTTTCGTTCGTACCTCGTATACCCCCTCTCGCATCCTCGGCCTCGACGCTAGCTCTCTCTCTCGGTCTCGCCTCTTCTCACTCGGTCTCGTTTCTTCCCATCACATCGGTCTCGCAGCATCCTCCAACCCGACTTCCTTCCTACGCCTCCCCTTGTACTTATTTATCTTGTCGTCTCCTCTCTTTTACGTCTCTTCTCTTCTTCTCCTATCGCATGACCCTCCCAATCCCATTTATCTCAACACTCCTCAATCTTCCCCGCTCCCCCCACCCGCCACCCAGGCGCAAAACACACCTTCTTGTGACCCCTCTTGTAGTGCGCTCTCTGATGCTCGACCGAGCAGTACCTCACCGTCTTGCACTTATGTACCCCCGCGTCAAAATCCGCAAACAAAGTCAGCACGCGTCCCTCTTCATCACCGGCGCGAGCGAGCGAGCGAGACTCACCCTCCCACACTGCATCAACTCCCCTTTCTCTTTCCCCTCCTTTCTTTTCGCCTCCTCACACTCCTCCTCTCTGACCTGCCGATCACAGAACGCCTCACACCGCTTCCAACTGACCCTTCCTTCCTCCTCTCCCTCTCGTCCAATCACCGTCTCCCCCTTGTCCAAGTCCATCCCACCCTGGATCCACGCGATGAAGTATCTGACGTTCGTCACGTCCTCCTCGGGGAAATCCTCGGTTGGAGGGTGCAGGGTTTTGAGCGCGGGAAGGAGGGCAAGGAGGTGGGAGGTCGTCCAGTCGTCCAAAGGGGGGTGGGATGGGGTAGAAGAGGGGTTGGGGACGGGGACGGAGAAGGTAGAGATGGCGTGGACGAGAGCGTGTCGGAGTCGGAGGAGTTCACGGACGGTTTGGAGCGGAGAGGTGATCCGGCCTGTAATGGGGTCGATCTGGAGCAAAGGACGAGCAACAGCGACAAGAGAGAGAGAGAGGAGCGAGGTCAGTCGGTGCGCGAAGGGAGTTCGTTCGAGACGAAAGTCGTCTCGGACATCAAGGACTCGAGATCGAGACGCACAAGGAGCGTGTCCGGATCCACCCCCTGCCACCTTTTCGACGACCCACTCGAGCAGTCGTCGTGGCAAGTTCGACCCTGTCCGCACGAGATGAGGAAAGTACGGTCGTTGGATGCACTCGGTCACCCATTTGGTCTTGTACAAAAAGTCGACGAGCGGTTCTTGGTTGTCGAGGAGGAGGTAGTGTTCGAGCATGTAAGGGAGGTAGAGGGCGGTGAACTTGCACTGCAAGCCGGGGAAGAAAGAAGGGAGACTCAAAGCGTTGAGCTCGCCCTCCTTTCGTCACGTCCAGGTTGAGCAGGCAGACGAAAAGCAGACGAGACGCACCCAGAAGATCTCCTCTTCGACGTCGTCTTCGCGGTTCCAGGCATGCAGCTGGAGAATGAGGTCGCGAGAGGAGAGCCTGAGTCAGACGAGAGGCGAAGCGACAGAGCAAGGCAAGGCGAGGGGCGACTCACAAACCGCTCGAGGTTCGCCCTCCGTCGATACGTTTCCTCCTCGCTGGGAACAAAGTCTGGTGTGCGGATGAGCCCGAGAAGCCAGGCGAACTGGGTAGGATCTGCCATGGCTCGTCAAGAGAGACGACTGAGGCTGCAAGAGGGGAAAGGGAGGAAGGGCGGAGTGTCGAGCTCGACGCGTCGAGAGCAAGCCCCTCGGGCTCACTCCTCTCTTCTCTGCCTCTCGCTTTCAACGTATTCTCTCGCTCACGATGCTAGATAAATTGTACAGATACTTCTCTTACTATCTAGATACAGGATCACAGCGAAGCGGACCGGTCGCTCTCCTCACCACTCGGGCTTGAAGCAGACCTTCTTGTGCCCGTTCTTGTAGTGCAGCCTCTGATGATCCACAGAACAGTATCGCACCGTCTGGCACTGATGATTCCAAACCAAGAGCCAAAGACAGTCAGCCGTTAGCTCGACAAAGGAGTCGAGGACGACCCGGCTCCGGACTCACCCGTCCACACGCCAACAGAGCCTTCCCCTTGACACACGTCTCGTCATCGACCAACTCCTCCAACCACGCCTCACACCGATGCCACGGCAAGTCCTTCTCTCCCGCCCTCTCCTCCAACTCCTCATCCGTCATCGCCTTCGCTGCTCCGCCTCGTGCACCCTCGATGTACTTGACAAAGTACGCGACGTTCTTGATGTCGTACTCGGTCAGGTACTGCACCTCGTTGTTCGACTCCTTGCCTACGGGTCCGACCTTGAGGGTCTTGAGCTTTGGGATGAGGGTGTGCAGAAGGGCGAGGGTGGCGGGAGAGGGAGGGGCGATGGTGGACGTAACGGGGAGGGCGAGTTGGAAGGCGTCCTGGAGGAGCGAGCGCAGGTTGAGCAGCCAGCCGAGGAGTTGGACCGTCGCGGTGATTTGGCCCGTTCGGGGATGGACCTGAGGAGGATGATGGAGACGGTCGGTCAGTCTCGTCACACTGAAGGTCGATCGTCCACTCTTGCAGCGCCCCGCCAGAGACTAGACGACTCACAGCGATCTGGTTCGGATCCAGCCCGGCGATCAACTCGACGACGTGCTCCATCAGCTTGAGCGGCTGCTCTGGCTTTGTGCGGACGAGATGGTGAAAGTAGCCTCGTCCGACGCAGGCGGTGACCCAGCTGGTGTAGTCGAGAAAGTTGGCCTCGGACGAGTGGGTAGACACAGGACGGGAGATGTACGATCGGAGGAAGCGAGGGAGATAGAGCGAGGCAAAATTTGACTGTGGGACGTGACGCAAGGAGGGAGCGAGGCAAGACGGCCAGGGTGAGCTCGGCGCGTTCTGGGCTGGGGGCGAGCAAGCAGCAGAGACTGTGCTTACCCAGAAAATGTCTTCCGCCAGCTCGGACTCGGACAGGTCGAAAGTTTGGAGCTGCAGGGGTAGATAGAGGGAGGAGACGTCGAGTCAGCTCTGGGAGAGACGACGGAGGTGGGAACGAGCCGAGCTCACAAACTTGTTGAGCTCGACGTTCTGCTTCTTGGCCTCGGCAGCACTCGGCGAGTGGTCCGGCTCGGCGGTCAGGCCAAGCACGCGTGCAAACTCAACAGGGTCTGACATGAGAGGTGATCTGAAAGCGCAGGCGGTGTCGGTGTCGGATGGCAGAAGGCACGTCGAGACGGGTGAGCTCGACGTCTCTGTGAGCTCATGTTCATCCGGCCGCCTCGTCCGTTTCTGACGAGGTCGATGCACCTGGAACGAGTGCGACTTGCTTTCAGTATGGTAGGAAGCGACGGTACATGATCATACTGAGATGGCGTTTCGACTCCGAGACGACGTGCAAGCGAGAACGGGAGGGTGCTTCACCACGCGGGCGCGAAGCAAACCTGCCTGTGGCCTTTCTTGTAGTGCAGTCGCTGGTGTGCAGTCGAGCAGTACCTCACTGTGTGGCACTGTAGGCGAGAAGAGGACGTACGAGACCGGTCAGCGCGTTCGTCCTGCCTATCGCCTTGCCGTCGTCGAGGACTCACCCTCCCGCACTTCATCAAACTCGCACCCTTGTGACACTCGCCCTTGTCCACCAGCTTCTCCACGAGAGCCTCACATCTCCACCACGACTCCTCGTAACCTCCTCTGCTTGCCGCTTCTTCGATCTCCTTCTCCGTGTACGCCCTTCCCACCTTGCCCTCTTCTTCCACACCCCAGCTCGCATAGGTTATTTTGAAGTGGTCGACAGCTATGATGGCGTCCTGGGTCAAGCCTTTCTCGTTCGCGTACAGCTTCTCCATGGCAGGTACAAGGGCATCGAGCCGGGCTCGGGTGGCGCCTCGAGGGATGTGGATATCAATGTCGGGCGAGAGCGCGAATTGAAAAGCGGACTCGATATGGCTTCGGACAACGAGCAGTAAGCAGAGAATCCCGGTTGAGTAGCTGATCTTGCCGGACGCAGAGTCGGCCTAGCGAAGGAGAGAACAGACGAAGAAACAGCGTCAGGCAGCGAAGTGTAACACAACTTCCTATGTAGATGCCCACCAGACTTGTGGACTGACATGGACATGGTCCGGGTTGACCTCGGATATCTTGACGTAAACGTGACTGCGGAGGGCGAGCGGGATGACCGCCTCTGTCCGGATGAGATGGCGGAAGTACGGCCGGCTGACGATGAGACCGATCCAGGTGACGTGCGTGATGTAGTCCATCGCGGTTGACGTTGACGACCATATCGGGTCTTGCAGATCGATAAAAGACTGGAGGAAGCGGGGAAGGTAGAGAGAGGCGAACCTGGCCTGTGGGCGAGCGGGAGAGTTGATGGAGATGGATGGATGAGCGAGCGGGAGCTCTGTCCAGGATATGCTTGGAGGACGAACCCAGAAAATCTCATCTTCCAGTGAGCGCTTTGCGGGGTGCTCCTACCATCCAGAGGCGGGGTATGTAAGCTCGCATCAGGCGGCACAGGAGACATGAGGCACGAGCGTTAAGGGAAGGCGGCCTGACTCACAAACTCGGCGAGCTCATCCTGTCGCTTCTTCCGTTCGGCGGCCGTAGGTGTGTGACCGAGCTCATCCGTAAGTCCCAGAATGCGCGCAAACTCGTTGGGATCCGACATGGCAGGAAGATCGCGGTCGGTGGCCAGTCGAAGTCAGGCGCAAGAAGGAGGAGAGGGGCGCGACTGTGAGCTCAACGCGAAGCGAGGTCCAGCTCGAGGCTGCGATAGTCAGGTCTCTTCTCTCTCCTTCCATGTCCCTAAAAATCAGGTAAGAAGGAAAGGGTGAGTAAAATCATCGATCACAATCGAAATACTGGATCACATCTACGTCTTCTGGCTACCATCACTGGCCCCCGACGCCAGCGCTTCCTCGCTCCCTGCGACCGCTGCACTCCGAATCCGCTCCGACAAGAAGCTTCATATACCAATCTCAGCGGCTCTCAACTCGCAAGCGAGCCGTTGCCTACGGAGGACGCTCTAGACTCGGCGTCCTCCACGCTCTGCTCACGCGCCGCGCGCGCGTCGGCGACGTTGGACGCAGAGCCGCTGTGCAACGAGCAGAGCAAGGACGCCTGTTTACGAACGAGCAGTCGAGATGGCCATCCGATAGAGCTCGGCGGTGTCGACGAGCAGGCGAAAGTCTTCGAGCTCGAGCGCAAAGCCGAGTCGGACAGCGGGTTCGCAGGAGTTGTGGTCGCGGCAAGGGATGCTAATCCTGTTGAAGTCCGTGATTGTGCTAGATGTCTTGAAGATGCTTAGCCCTGTCGCACTAAGTCACACTAGCCTCATGTTCCTACGAGCTGTCGCATCGTCGTCGAGGTCGGTCCATCGCCCCGATCGTCCGTCTGCGCGCCCTGACTTGCTGACGCACAATCTTATCTCCTGCCCGACCCAACCTCGGCTCCGATGTTCGGGTGCCTGGGCTGATCCTCGTTGCTGGCTTTGAGCGACCGGAAGGAAGGGAGGGACGTGGGGATTGAGTCAAGTTTTGCGTCCGCTGTTCAACGCAGATCACCTCCGGCGAGGCTTGCCGCTCAAGCGAGGATCGTCCCCTCGTCCCCGCCAAAGCTTGGTCGCAGCTCAGGGGCTGACGCGCTCACGGTCGAGGTTCGGCTGTCGGATGAGATGGCTGCCGGCGATGGTGAGGTGAGAGGTCGAGTAGTTGAACGCAGAGGGTCGAAGGGGCCGATGGTGAGGTGAGATGGACTGAGCGACGAGCTCTGGTTGGCTGCACCCCTCTCGATCGTCAGCCCTCGAGTCAGGGAGATCGAGAGCCATCAGACGAACACGGGCTCATCAGACGCCTGAGTATCGAGAGAGAGGTACAAGAGTGAGCAAAGGTCAGCCAAGGATGATGTTGAGTGGGTGTGCGAGCTGGAACGGAAGCAAGTCAAGCCGGCGGCCTTCGTCTGGCCCGTCTGATCTCTGTGCCCGCCACTCGTCTGCCCAGCCGTGCGTATGCCTGACTATATCCCCACCAATAGAGCCAGCATCCTTCACAAGTCATGCATAGAGAGATGTGCTAGACTGGTAAGAGCATCGTCGACCTTCCTCGTCTGCAGACGACGTCCACGCGGTGCCCATCTCCGGCCCCTCCCCTCCTTGTCTTGCGACCCCAGCGAGACACAGAAACATTTCTCGCACTCACCAACGCAGAGTCTAGCCTGTTAGGTTGCTGGCAAGGCGTAATCTTTGGTCGTTCAAGGAAGGGGAACGTTTCGGTGAGGTCGAGGAGCTGGCGGAAGGGAGAGGAAGAACTCTGTCCAGCAGAGGCGTCAAACTCGGGGAGCAAGGGAGACAGAACCCAACCAAACCTTGCCCCTCCCCCCCCATGGACGACGACGCAAACGCCTCGGGCAGAATCGGAGAGTTAAACAGCCCCTCGGAAGCATCGGCGTCTTGAGATCGCAAAACAATGAGATGGCAGAAAGAACCGTGACCTCGGCCGCAACAGAACGGATGCCTTGGGAAAGACAGCAGGGCGGGGGATCGCATCAGATTGGTCCTGTCCCCCGTCCGTCTGTCTCTTGACAGGTCGCCTCTCGCTCTCGCTCTCGGACGATCCCTCTTCTCTGCCCCGGTCGACCGGACTGACCGCGCCCCCATGTTCGCGTAAGAGATGCAACGTCAGGATACAGTAAGGATTAATCTAAACGTCCGGGCCTGCTCCTGCCCCTCCTCCGCCCTCCGCCCTCCGCTCTCCGCCCGCCCTCGTCTTCTTCTCGCCCGGTCCGGATAGACGGCCGGTCCGCTCGGCAACGCGAGCCTGGTAAGAAGGCTAAAAGCACGACACGTCCTGTATGGGCGATCACGACCGTCTCTTTGCGGCATCCTCGGCAGCCAGTGTTGACGTCTTGATTCTGCGGCGCTTGTTGATGAACCAGTCCTCGACCTAAGACGACAAGGGTGGGAAAGCAGCACCAGGAAGAGATGGCGAGTCAGAATTCGTTATCGTGTAGGCCTGAGAGAACAGACTTCGGCGCTCGAAGCCCGACGGTGGACGCGCGATCAAAGGGAACGTCCCCACCCCGGTCGAGGGCCAATCTCGAATGATGCTCGAGGACAGGCAAGATCGGAGCCCTCAACCGAAGACGAAAGATTGGCGAGAAGAGCTCACCTGTTGGAGGGTCAGACCCGTTGTGCGCTCCCACTCGAGCTTCTGCTCTCGCGAGGGGTACTTGCCTTGCGGCTGAAGGTAAAAGTTCTGGAGGAGGCGGTTGCGAGGCGGGCGAGACAGCAGTCAGTGATGCCGCATGAGTGTAGCTTGATGCCACGCCTGTCAAGCTGGCCGACAGGACGGAAGCCTGACATAGCCGCCAAGAAGAAGAGTAAAGTCGGACGTACGAGCAAGGTGTCGGTCGCTTCCACGGGCAGCTTCTTCCGTCCGCCTCCGTTCGGCTTGGCTCCCCCCCGCTCAGCAGCAGACGCAGACCGGGCGCGAGGAGAAGGCCGCGCGTACGGCTGAGGGCGAGTGTGGCTCGAGCTGCTGCTCTGGTGGTGGGACGAGGACGACGCGTGCAGGTCGCCGCCCATGGCGTTCCAGCCGGACGGGTTCGACTCGCTCCGTCTCGCGCGCGAGGGCAGGCCCGACGAGGACGATCCAATGTGCTCGCTGTCGTAGACGAGATGTTGGTGGTGGGGTGGAGGTGTAGGAGCGCTGAACGGCCTGCCTGCAATGTCGCGAGGGAACGAAGACGACCAGAGCGCGGGCGTGGCGATGGACGATTGGGGAGACGGTTGGTTGTGGCCAGAGAAGTGGAACGGATACGGTAGAGGGCTGTTGAGCATATTAGATGGAGGGGGCAGTGGATGAGAGGGTGCGTAGGGGTGGTAAGGGTAGGTGTTGTTGCCGTTGCTCGGCGGGGGCGGCGGCGCGTATTGGTTCGAGAAGTACGAGGACGATGACGACGGCGTCGGGAAGCCACCTTGCAGATGCGAGGGCGAGTAGTACGGCTCAGGCTGTTGTGCGTTGACGGATCCAAACCTGGAGCAACACACGACGCATGAAAAATTGGGGACAAAGGGAAGTTGTCAGCGAGAGGGAGAGGGCGAATGTGACCTTTGCCCGCCGTATCCGCCCCGAGCCAAGCCTGTCGAACGCGACTCACCCTGCGCCAACGCCAGGGACCGAGAACGACCCTGACGCCTGCCCACTCCGATCTGACGCAGACGAAGGTGGAGAGGCCGATCCTCTGGGATCCGTGTGTGTGGATGGGTACCGGCGGTCGTACGTTGGCCTGGTCGGCTCCTGATCTCGACGGACGTCTGGAAACAGCGGCGGCGGCGGAGGGGGGAGATGGGAAGGTCCGCCGTACTGTGGCGACGCTGGCTGGGGTGGGCCAAGGTAGTTTGCTGGCGATCGATGCATCATGTCAAACATGAACGACTGATGGGACGAGGCGGCAGGTGCGTCGAACGCATGCCCTAGCGGAGGTGCGTTGGGCAGAGGAAGCAGCGGACCCTGCCGAGAGCTGCTGCCGGCGTAAGACGACTGTGAATCCCACGGACTGCAAACAAGGAGACCGGATCAGTACGTGCAGCAGCACGAGCGCTTTCCACTCTGTTCCGGCGAGCGGGGAGAGAGGGAAGAAGAGCCAGGGGAGTCGCGCTGACCTCGGCCGCGAGCCTTCGAGGTGACTCCCGAATGAGCCCGGATGACCCTCCTGGTACGGAAGGTAGTGCGCAGAAGACGAGCTCTGCCCAGGCCGGTCGTCTCTATACGCGTTGACCAGATCTGGCGCTGGACCTGCTTGCGGCTCGCGAGCGTGTTCAGACATTTTGGAAGGGACGACCCTGTTCAAAGCGAGAGGCATGACAGGGAATGAGCTTTGCGCTCGAGCCAGCAGCTTCCGAGCCGATCAAGACCGCTTCGGGCACACTCACACAGGCGACAACCAAAGGCCTCGAGGTGGATGGGGCGAGTCTGACGAGACGGGAGAGGAGATGGCGAAAGGGAGGCGAGCTGGGTGTTAGGGAAAGCGAGAGGCCAGTCCGAAGGCAAGGAGGGTCAGGTCGAACCCACGCTTGACCGTTGACCTTCCCTCCCCAGGCCTGGCTCGACCCCGCACTCCCATCGGACCCCCAGCCAACGCCACCATCCGCAACTCCTGATGAGCGCCCCCCACACACACAGAAGACAAACAGCTACCGTCAATCCGCACACGAACCACACACACGACAAAACACACCCCCAGCTCGACTCACCGTCGTCCCATCTTTTTCCGATTTCCGCACCCGATCTTGATGAAGGCACGGTCGGCTGCTGATCGTCCAAGGAACCGACGGAAGCGCCTCGAAAAGGATCGGCAGTACCGTCGGACGGGAAAGTTTCGACGGGCGTCCTATGCGGGGGCCG
>BTPH01000037.1:1145522-1173940 GCA_036245725.1 Mrakia hoshinonis
TAAAGTCAGCGCTCGGCTCCTTCGACAATGCGACCGAGACACACACCATCGGACGATATGAAAGGGAGAGGACAGAGCGGGAGGGGATCTCCACGCAAAACGAGACCGGAGAAGAAGAAGGGATCGCCCGAAAGAGAGGAGGGAGGGACGAAGGCGCCAGAGTGACGTGACCGAAGCTCGGACCCACCCAGACGAGGATACGCGCTTGGTTGAGCTTCGCACCTGGAAGAGAAGGTCCAAGCGACCCCGACAAACCGGTCGAGCGAGAAAGGAAGGTGGGGGAAGACGAGGCGGGCCGCGCGTCAACCGGGAAGCGTCGCGATTGGACCAGTCAAAGCGTGCAGCTGCACGCGCGCCGAAGTCGAGCCGTCGCCCTCTATGGCAGCTAGAGGAACCCGTCGCGAGCTGGCAGTATCTAGAGCGGAAGGTGTGGCCGTTGGGGGACGTTTCGGTGGGCCAGAACGTCACGCCTCTGGTGTTCGGTCCATCGCAAGGCCGAGGGCACTATGGTCGATCGTCTCGGCCAGGCAGGCGTCGGGCGGGCAGCACGGGCAGATGGACGATGGAGATAGTGAGGGAAGCAAATCGAAACTAGAGATCAGAGCCGAGTCCAGGAGGGTGTATGAGAGAAAGAGATCAAAGAGAACGAGAAGAAGAGCAAAGACGAAAAGAAGAGGAGAAACAAAGAAAAGAGGCAGCAAAGAAGGTTGAGCCGAGACTGGCGACCGTGGTCGAGCAGCATGAGCCTGCTATCTTGGTCACCCTCGTGTGCTACGCCTACGGCAGACCAGGACGCCCTCGCTGGATCAGCCGCGGTGGTCGCCCTTGGCGGCCTGACTCCGGTGGAGGACCTCCTCCATCAGCTCGGCCGCCTTCCTCCTCTCGCCAGCCGAGATCTCGACGCCGTCGAGGTTCTTGACTCTGGGGCAAGCCTGCATGACGAGCCCGCGATGAGCGAGTCGACGAACGTACCAGACGTCAGGGAGAGACTGTCGGAAGGCGGCGTCCAGTTCCGTCCAGGGCGGGCTGGCAGCGAAGGCGGCGTCGGTAGGTGAGTTGACAGGGGAGGAAGACGACGTCGGCTCGAGGGCGGAGGCGATGTTGTTGATGATCAGAGGGAGGTACATGGCCAGCGTACACGGGTTCATGCTGTGAAACAAAGAGGAGACAATGGGTCAATCAAGTTGCCATCGACGGAACGGAGACAGGCGTCCGTGCTTACCGGAGGTCGAGCATCTCGAGACGGGGCAGAGTCTTGAGCATCCTCATGACCGGCTTGGTCGCCTCGAGTCTTGATCCAACGACGCTCAGCTTGGTGAGGTGAGCGAGGCCGCCGAGGTTGGTGACGTCCGAGAAGAAGTTGTAGTTGAGGTTTAGACTCCGCACGTTGGGCGCAAACGACGAGAAGTTCGGCGGCAGAGACGAAAGCTTGCAGGCGGCCATCTCGACGTACACCAGACTCTGGCACACCTGGTTGAAGAACGTCGACGGGAGCGGGTTGCCTGCAGGAAGGCGCAGCAAACGCGGGGAGCGTGGAGTCAGTGCTGAGTCTCTGCAGGTCGTCGCGGGACGGTTCCTCACCAGATACGAAGAGTCGCTTGACGTCTCGAAGGTCGGAGTGCGAGAGCGAGCTGTCGAAGGTGCAAAAGAGTCTTTGTCAGCTCGGACATCCTCGCTATATAGTCGGGCCGGCTGACAGGAGGACTGACAGTTGACCTGTCTCCTGGCTTCGGAGACTGAGCCGCTCGAGCTTTGTCCGTCTGCCCGAGCAGTTGATCGTCTGCAGCCGGTTGTTGTCCGCGTAGAGCGTCCGCAGCGAAGGGAACTGGCCAGCGTCGAGACGGGTGAGCCGGTTTTTGCTCAGCTTTAGCGACCGCAGCTTGGGCAGGTCGTGCGACGAGTCAAACGATCGAAGCAGGTTGTCGTCTGAAGTCGGACGAAGTAGAACTGGCGTCTCAGCAAAGGCGAAGAGCAGAGCAGCGGTATATGAGGGGATGATGAAAGAGGGACTGACCGAGGGTGAGCGAGGACAAGCTCGACAGGTGGTGCACGCCACGAACGGACTCTAGTTTGTTCCGACTGAGATCGAGCGACTCGAGTCGACTCCTGCAACGGAACGAGCAAACAAACGAGGACGGTGTTCAGCAAAGGTGAGCGCGAGTCGGCCAAAGGCGGCTGATCGACAGGCTTCCGGCCCTCTCGGGCAGGCTAAAGGCGGGGGAGCGACGCCACTCACCATCGCGCGTCCGCAAAGTCGACAGACTCGACAAGGTTCCCGGCTGCCGAGATCTTTGTCAGGCCGCTCATGACAAACAGAGGCGTCAGGTCCGTGACGGCGTTGTTGTCGAGCTTGACCTCGCGCAGGTGGCGCAAACATTGGAGCTCTGCACGCGCGTCAAACAGCGTGAGAACAAAGAATAGTCAGCCACCGCACTTCCATGACGGCATATCTAACAAGCGAAGACTACGCACGATGGACGACGTCGAGCTGGTTGTTGCTGATGTCGAGGTATTGGAGGTTTGGCAGGTGGGCGACGGCGGTGAGTCCGCTCAGTCGATTGAAGGCGACGTGCAACGTCTCGACAGAGGTCGGCAAACCACTCAGGTAGTCGAGGTCGTTCTTGTTGCTGCAAAAGACAAGAAGCGATGATCAGCTTCGGTCTCCGCATCTACAGAGCGAAGGACTCAACGCACAGGTTGACCTCGACGAGCTTTGGCAGGAACTCCTTGAGCCTGGCGACGCTCCCTGCTCCCTTCCCCTCGAGGTTGATCTCGGCCATCTCCTCCCAGTTGACGACAAACGGATGGACGTCGGTGATGATCTCGACGAGCCTGTCCCTCGTCGCACCAAAGCTCCACTCGGTCAGGAAGGTTGCGTCCCCTGGGTTGCCCCGTCGTCCGCCGTTGCCGTAGTGGAACGAGCGTCCTGCACCAGCTGAGCGACCGGTCACGTTGCCTGCGAGAACGGTCGAGTCTCCTTCCGACTGCTCCGTCTCGGGTTCGTACTCGTGCTGACGGGACTGCTGCGGGTACGTCGGGTACGCTCGAGAACCAGAGGACGACTGCTGCGGCACCTTTGACGGCGTCTGCTCGTGCAGGCTGGCGATCGAGGCGGACAGCTCGTCGTCTCCGAGTCCCTCGAGCATGTTCTGGATCCTCGCTCCCCGGGCGGAAGGCATGAACGACGACGACCGCATCGACCGGTCCTCAAACAAGCGAGCCTCTCCAGCCGGCTCGTCGATGCGGAGGTCCTTCATCTTGCCCGCCTTGCGTCCGTCCGAAAACGAGACGCTCCTACGATGGGCAGCGGACGCTGGTGTCTGTCCATCTACCCCGGGAGATCGCTTCTTGAGCACCGAGACGGGCGTCGCGAACGGTCGCAATCCTCCACCGGAAGCGATCCGTCCGATCGGCCGAGCGGCTGGCAGAGGCGTCGACGTCGCTGCTGGGTTCGGGACGACAGGCGGGGCAGAGTGCGCGTGATGTACAAGAGGACGCGGGAGAACACGAGCTTCGGGCGTCGGAGGCGAGGCGTCGGATGAGGTAGGGAACTGGAACGACTGAACAGAGTCGCCTGTGAGGTTGGCTGGCACAGGGAACCCGTCGTGCTCCTGGTGGTCGTTCCCTTCGGCGGCGTTATCGAAAGCGGCAGAGTCAAACGAGGCGGTCCTGTTTGTGCGACTGAACTCCCGTCGAGACAGGTTGAGCGCAGACAGAGGCGTCGGCGGAGAGGGTCGTCGAGCTGGTGGCACTTGCTCCTCTCGGGGAGGGGACGCTGGTTGAGCGTGCACCTGTCCGTCCTGGTTATCCGGCTCCGATACGAAGGTTGCCTCTGCCTCGTCGTTCTCCTCAGTCTCCTCGTCGAGTGCCCTCATACCCCCGCTCCCCCTGGTACTCTCAAAGTCCTTGAACGGGTCCTCCTCCTCGCTACCTCCTCTCGATCTTTCCCCTCCCTCTGCCGTCTTTGTCTGGTCTCGGACCTTGACCCAGATCATCTTTTCCTGGTCGTACTGCATTTTGCCCACCACACGAGGCGTGCCAGCCTCGGCGAGCGGGATCGAGATCATCCTTCCGCGCGTCGGAGGCATGCCAGCGTGCTTGATGAACGACGAGGACGAGATTGTTGACGGTCCGACGGTAGTGAGCACAGTTGAAGACGAGACGAACCGGTTCAAGTCGTCTGCAGGGGCGGGTGCGACAGTCGCAGCGCTGGCAGCAGCGGGTGCAGCAGGAGCGGGGATCGCGGCCGGAGGCGCTCGGCGCAGGGTGGATGGCGCTCGAACGGTAGGTTCGGTGGTAGAGGAGCGAGTCGTCTGTTGAGAGGTTGGGCGGGACGGAATCGCACCACGTCCGGGGCGAGCGAGAGGGAGAGAGAACGTCGACGGCTGAGTGATCTGGACGGAGTGGTCATACAGGATGAGAGTCAGCAAGAAAGTCAACAGCACAAGACTAGGCCATCTGGACCTACCTTTGTGATCGCGTCTGGCTCATCCTCTTCTCGCACAGTCGACACATCTCCACTAGCGAGGATCTCCTTGTCGACCTCGTCCGCGGCGCTCAGCCTCCTGAGCAGCTTCCTCGGGCTTTGCGCCTTGGCCTTGATGTCCTCAAACTTGTCGCTCGCGAGACGGCCGGCAGCACTCGAGCTGGCGCTCGCCGGCGGACGGCTAGGCCCGTCGTTCTCCTTGCCCTCTCGGGAGGCAGACCCACTGGACGGTTGGCGGGCCGCTCGACCGGTGGAGGGGAAACGCCTAGGAAGCTCGTTCGAGACACGGCGAGTGCCCGGCAGGTCGGTCGTCGTCACAGTTGCAAGAGGGACGGGCGGGAGGGCAGATGTTGATGCGACCGGTGAGGTGTTGGCTTCGCTGTTTGAGTCATCCGACGGCGCGACAGCGTGGATACGAGCGAGCACGTTGGCCGATTCGAGAACGTAGGCGGACTGGCGAGAGGGAGGCTGGATGTGGGGCCTAGTAGAGGTGGTGTTGGCAAACTGGCCTCGCGACTGGAGCGGTGGAGTTGGAGGCAGTGAGTGCGTCGGCGTGGGCGGAGAGTCGGCTGCGAAGACACCAGATACGTCAGTGCCAAGCCCACAGAACGCTCAACAGGTACTGAAAGACGACTCACCATCCTTTGCTGTGGGCATCTTTCGCCTGACGGTTCCTCCTGCCTCATCCTCTGTGCTCGCTCCTGCATCACTCCCGCCCTCCTCTCGCTCGCTGAAGCTGTAGCTCCCACCTCGACCCCACCCGCCTCGAGCGAGTCCGGTCGGGTTCCCGTTGCCCATCTCCTTGAGCTTCCTGAGCATCTCTCCGCTCTCCTTCTGCCAGTCTCGCATCGGCCTCGACGCTCCAGACCCGTTGCTCGCCCCGCCGCGACTTCTCCGGAGCCGCTCGAAGCTGCTGGACGCTGAGCTGCCAGCTGAGGAGCCAGAGACAGCTCGGACCTGAGGTGAGAGCTTGACGCGCTTGACCGCTCGGAACGGGATGTCGGACGGGTCGGACGAGGTCGGCGAGTCGGACTGGTTCGACCCCACGCCTGACCGCGACGAGGTCGACAGAGGAGACCCATCGGCAGGCTGGGCGTCGTGGTCAATCTCCTCGAGCATGCCCGTCATGACT
Organism: Mrakia hoshinonis; assembly: GCA_036245725.1. Lineage (NCBI taxonomy): Eukaryota > Fungi > Basidiomycota > Tremellomycetes > Cystofilobasidiales > Mrakiaceae > Mrakia > Mrakia hoshinonis. The sequence goes on from BTPH01000037.1 coordinate 1,151,141, forward strand.
GCGTTGGTGAAGGTGTCGTACTGCGAGGTGAACAAGCTCAGTCGCTTTGGGTTCTCTGCTCCAGACGGCCGCTGAGGCGAGGCAGGCGAGGCAGGCGAGGCAGGCGAGGCAGGCGACGCGGTCGAGGCCGATCCTGCCTGGGCGGGCGAGAGCGGAGGTCCGTAGTTTCTGGCGTATCCGGTGTTGTTCATCGACGACCGGCCAGAGTTGGACGTCCTGCCTCCTCCCGAGGTGGTCGCCCGTGTGCGAGCGGTCGGGTGGTTGGTGTCGTCCTCTTCCTCGTCCTCGTCAAACGACCTGTCCTGGCGCACGGGCGAGATGAACGACCCGAACGAGTGACCTGATCTTGACTGGGGTGAGCAGTCTGATCTCTGGGGTGGTGGTGGTGGGCATGAGAACTCGAACCCTGCCGACTGCTTCCTGCCGTTGAACGCGCCGAGGCCGACAATGTCAGACTCGACAATCTCGTCCTCGGACCGGACCTCGTCCTCGTCCTGCTCGTCTTCCTGACGCGCGTCTACCGTCGACTGGGTAATGTCGTCTGGTCCAAAGGCGGTCGCGAGTCTGGACGGGCGAGGAGGGAGGTGCTGCTGTTGTGCGCGAGGGTAGGGCGAGGCCGGCGAGGGCGACGGGCTCAGCGAGAGACGTGACTGGACTCCCGTGGGCGAGGTGAGCGACAGGTTGGCCGCCTGTCGCTCGAGCGAGTTGTCCTGGAGTGCGTCCTGCGTGCTGTCGTCTGGGTTGTCGTGTTGTGGGGGTGAGGGAGGCTCAAACATGGACTCGAGGGCGAGTGGGGAGAAGAGGCCCTTGATCCCGGAGCCTGCTCCTCCCTTGACCTTTGACGCGGCTCCCTTTGCGGGTGTCAGGGGGTTGAACGGCTTGTCCTCGACATCTGTGCGGACAATCATCGTCCCTCCAGCTGCAGGAGGGGACGACGACGAAACCTGGTCGCGTTTGTCCTGGCGAGCTCGGGTCGTCGGCGAGGGAGGGGACGGAGGACGAGCTTGCCTCGTCGACCCTGACCCAGACCCGACAGACCCGCCGTTCACGAAGCCGTCCCCGTAGTCGAGTGTACGCATAGATCCCGTCCCTACGCGCTTGGCTACGCGAATGGACCCATCCTTGGACGAGAGCGACTGGAAGGCCGCGCGTGAGTCCTCGGGCGGAGGCGAGGGAGACGCAGGCCACTCCTCCTCGAGCTCCTCCGTCATCCAGTCAGGACGAGAAGACGCACACATCGACGGCACCAGAGAGTCGAGGATGACAAGTAGAGGATATGCCGAGAAAGCGAGGCAACTGGGATCGGAGGAGGCAGAGAAAGGCGAAGGGAGGTCGAGTTGGTTGAGCAACAACACGCGCGAGCTCGAGTCGAAGTCGAAGCTGACGCGCTTGCTTTCGTCTTCTCGACGAGAGCAAAGGGCTCAAACTTTTCGCACGAACACGCTGGACTGGTGAAAATAGCAAGAAGCTCAATAGCGTCTTCCGAGAGGTGGCAAAAAGACGAGCCAAGTTCTGCCTTTGTTCCCCCCCCTCATGCCTTCTCCGCTACAAGGACCAGGTTCCTCGGTGAGACGTCATAGTCCCAGCCTACGACAACATCGACGCTCTTGATGCTGTCGTGCTGCTGGAGAAACATCAGTCGGTCCATCACGACGGTCCTGACGTGGAAGAGCCAGTCAGCGCGAAAGCCTCCCAGAAAGCGCGATCTTGCTCAGAAGAGACTCACGACTCGACGACTCCCCCAGCGACCTTGCTCAGCGCCTCAAGGACTCTGCCTCGCCCAGCCCATCTCCAGCCCGAAAACTCCTGCTCCAAACGATCGGCCTCGACAAGTACAGTCTCTTGATCAGCCAGGGTCAGGTTCGCGAGGAGGCCCAGCTTGGTCAGGGCTGCGAGAGCGTACGGTCGAAAGCCGGGCTGACTCAATTTGGGTATCGACCCGAGGGGGATGACCAGAGGAGTCGACGGGAGGAGAGGATGAGACAGGAGTGGGGTGAGGAGACGGCGGTAGTGGGCTCTGGCGAATCAAAAAAGGGCGAAGACCGCGTCAGCCACCGAGTCTATCTGTAGGCATGGGCTGATTTGACATACCGTTCTCTGGTCGACTTCCGTATTTCGTCTCGCTTCTGAAGGACCTGGGGGCTGGCCTCGGGATCGTCCTCCCACCTGCTCACGTTCTGGCATCCAGCCATCCGGGCGGTCGAGCTCAGCGTGACGCCCATCTGTTTCATGTGCGCACTGGTCGGAAAACAGCCCGGGTCTGGTCCGCTCCCCAGATGGTTGTAGCAGCCTGGACAAAGAATCAGCGGGTCAGTATGGTCCCGTTGGATTTACTCGGTCTAACCTCGCGACTCACAGCCCACGATGACGAGACCCTTGAGGCCGTCCGTCTTCAGAAACATGCCGATCATATCGTCCGTGAGCTTGCCACAGGCATGCAAGCCGATGATGATCCCGCGCGCGTCCCCGCGAGAGGCGAGCCAACTTGTGATCTCGTCAGAGGCAGAGTCGGCTCCCTCGACTCTCCTGACGAGGTACGTGATTGGCGCCGAGGAGGAGGCCTTCTGTCCGAACGCCTGGGACCCTTGAATCTGAGTCGGAGAGCCGTCGATCGCTAGCACCTCCATCGGCGATGGGCCAGGTTGTGAGTTTGAAGAGGCATTGGCGCTGTCATGGCAGAGCGTGCGCGAGAGGTAGCCTTGGCCGGCTCCGATGTCCTACATGGCAAGGTTGAGTAGATCAGCTCCTACGTATCTGCTCAAGGTTAGAGGGGACGAACTTACGACTGTGTTGGTGATGCCCGTCCGAGCGGAGAAGTCGAGGACGAGGTCTCTGAAGTGGCGGACCTCGAGCTGCTTCTTTGGCGACATGCCCGCCAGCAGCTCAGCAGGCAGAGCGGCAGACTGAATTCGAGGAGGGGCGTCGCGGTCAGTCACGTCGCAGAGACAGTCGTTAGGAAGATGGCGACTGACCGTTGAGCTGTCCATGGTCGGCGGGTCCCGTGCGAGGGGCAAGGTCCTCGCCAGCTGAAGGTACTCGGTCAGAGACTCTGGCCGGCCTTCGACTAAAAGTCAGATGTCTTGTGGTCAGCTTGATGGTACCAGGCGACACGTGACGGATGGACGTACGGTCCATGGGTGTCCTGATGTCCTTGAGTTTGAGCTCGAGCTCACGCTCGTCCTCGCGCCCATCAAACCACGTCTGCCAGTCGTCCGGCAGCTTCGACCATGGGTCCAACGAAGTGAAGAGATCAAGATGATGTACTTCGACCTACACACGGATGCAAAGTCAGCCCCTGGGCGCAGGTGGCCATCGTGAGGCCACGGACGAATGGAGAGGACGGGCTTGGACGGACCGTGAGTGTCGTGAACGGGGCCGAGGTCACAAACGACCCTAGTGCGGTCGCATACTCGCTAGACGACGTGAACGGAAAAGGGAGAGGCATCCATCCCAAGACAGAGGCAGAGGTCGGCGTTAGGAGACCAACAGAGACGGACGAACAGAAGACGAACTTGAGCTCGACCCGTCGACACGACCCTCCTCGTCTCCTACACGCTCATCGACCACGCCCGACATCTGCCTTCTACTCTGCTGATGTGACATACCATCAGGGCTCACTCGAGAGGGATTAGCGTCGCCGCCAAAGCATCAGGATTCGGGACCCTCGTCTGTCCAAAACACCGATGACCCCCCTCGACGGCCTCGACAGCCCCTTTCCGGCCTTGCCCTCCACCTCGATGTCATCAAGCTCGCGTGGACGGCCCTCCCACGAGGAGGCAGGGATCGCCCGAGAACCCGCGAAGGTTATGGATCGATCCACCAGCCCGTCACTGACCGGACCGGACGGCCAGTCCAGGGTGAGCCTCAGGCTGCCTTGTGCATCATCACCATCCCTTCGGTTCTGATCCGCCGCGCTGGCCCTGGCTCCGTCTGTCGTCTGTATCATGTCGCTCTTCTGACAGCTGTCCCACCCTGCGTCGGTGTCTGAGCCATCCCCGCCCGCGTCACAGCCGTCTGCTTGACCTCCCTTGGGACCTCCTTTCCTCCTTACTCTTCGGTCGGACAGCCCGTTTTACCACCCACCCCTGTCGGCTCATCTCCCGGAGCCTCCTGTCTCGAGTCCACGTTTTCGCTCCTGCGTACACCCCTCCTTGGATTCAAACCTCAAACGCCCACTCTCGCCATGCCCAACCGAACCTACTTTCGCGCCCGGCTCATCGACTCGATCGAGCTGTTCCACGCCCACCTCGCCCTCGGATCGCTCCCCGTCTTTCGCGATTCTTGGGAGGCGCTCGTCGGCGAGATACAACAGGCGAGGGCAGAGGGTTGGCTGAGCGAGGAGGACAGGATGTTGGCGAGCGACGTCGAAGGGGACCTTCTGGGCGAGTACGACACCCATGCGCCCCAAGAGGACAAACCAGAGAGACGGCTGCAGTACGCGTATGTGTTTGTGGATCAATTCCCAGATGAGGGTGAGTCGCTCTTGAGAGAGGGGGACCGGCGGAGACGGCTGAAGCCGGACGAGCTGACCGTCGGCGCGTTTTGTCTTCTTGTGTCCTTCGATCCAGTCGAGTAGCGATCCTACGACCACTGTACGCTCATTGGATCCGGCAGGTGCGATACTCGAACCGCATTCAAGAACGCCATCACGCCCTCGGACATCGCCTTCGCGCTTAAGCCAAACCTGTTTTCCTCTTTCCCCCCATCCCCACACCTGTATCGCACTCACCTCTAATCAGTCTCCACCATCACTGTATCTTACGCGACACCACGCACACTCTACTCTACCGCCCCGTTCACCTATGATCTTACGACCCCAGAACGCACCCTACCTAGTACACTTTAGCGCTTCTTCTCACCTAATGACGCGCCCCTTGCTCCTCCCGCTCTTTCTTCGGATCTCGGCGCCAGTCTCTTGAGCAAAAGCGCGAAAAAAAGCTTCCGCTCGCTTATGGACCCCGTTTTCAGCTTCCGGCCCAAACCTTGATCAGCCAAAAAGCACCAAGAAGAAAGCATACAAATCGTTCCAACCCCCCTTCCCCTTTCCCTTCCCCCCCTCCCGCCCAAGCCCGCCCTCCCGCCCTCCCGCAACCCTACCTACTTACGCGATGAACTGCACCGTCGTATCCATAGGATGCGAGCTCGACAGCTGCGGCTTCTGGTCGTACTTGCCCCTGAGCTCGTCTCGGATCGAGTTCAAAAGCTGCTGGTACGACTGGGACGGGTTTCTTGAGAGCGCGGCGATGAAGGCGTACGACATGGCTCCCGTCGCCTTGCCGGCCTCTTGGGTGTCGGCCGAGGTTTGCGAGTCTTTGCAGCCGGACCAGGACTAGTGGAGGGAAGGGGGAGGCGAGGCAGGGTTAGTGGAGAGAGGTGACGAAGGTGGAGCAGGAGAAAGGAGTCGGGACGAACGATGACATCTGCTGGGGAGGTTTTCTGTCAGACGCAATTACAAAGAGTGAAGCGTCAGTGACGTGTGGAAGAGATGCGGGGCCTTGGTCTGTGGCCGACTCACGGTCCTCTTTGTGTTCTGGCTCGCCTGTCCTCCGCTCGTCACGCTCTTGAACGTCGACATCGCACCCTTGAACAGACCCGACATGTCTCCCTTGAGGTACGACATGCCCGCTCCGAGGAGACCCTGGCCGGCCTCGGCGAGAAGGTTGGGCTCCTTGATCTTTCCTTCGGTCGAGTAGATGTACGGCAGGTCGAGCGCCGATCCAGAGTGGCACGAGTCAAAGATGGCCGTCAGTCGGCACCCCGCAGGAAGAGGTCCAACCATTATGGCATGCATTTCGTCATCGACAATGTGGCCAGGGCTCGTCTGCTTGAAGTCGCAGGGGTAGATAGCTGCAGACAAGGGAGAGGAGAAATTCAGCAGGGCCTAAGCTCGTTGAGCAGGGGTGTGAAGCCGACTCACTCTCGTCATTTCCGTCGTCCTCATCTCCATCGAGATCCTCAGTCTGTCCTCCGTGACCACTGTAAAGTAGGGAGGGGGGGACAAGCGTCAGAAGAACCCGCCAAAGACGCGCACGAGGTGTCGAAAGACAGGCAGGACGGGAACGGACCTGTAGTGGAAGAAGAGCGAGTCGTTTGGCTGCGCTCCAGCAACGAGCCATCCCATCGCCCGGAGGATGTTCTGCCTAGTCGGCATCTGAGCCGGGTTGCGAGCGTCGTCGGTGAGGACGACCATGTCCTCCTCGCGGTAGTGGAACTGCCGGATCAGGAACGCCTTGACGTTGTTGGCGTCATTGATGCACCCAGACAGGGCTGCAGACGTGCCCTTGTAGTTGATCCCGATGCTAGGAAGACGCAAGGATAGATGTCAGCATCGGTATCCCTGTTCAGACGAGACGTGCGCAAGCCACGCGGAAAGGCTCCTGGGAAGCAGACTCACAGGAGCGCCTTCTTCTTCCCGGAACAGTTGGAGTACTACGAGAAACGAGGGAAAGGTGATCAGACAGTCTGACGTAGACGGATTAAAGACGAACGAGGCAAAGACAGGGACTGAGAGTCCCCCCTCTGCGCGTCCAGACGAGGCCCGGAAGCATGTGCTCTGTGCTCACCTGGAAGTACGGCTGCTGCTGCTGACCACCCTGACCCTGGAACTGAGGTCCGTAGTGCTGCTGGCCCATCGGAGGAGCGTGCGGAGGAGCACCTGTCGAGTCGGTGCCGACGCAAGCGGATCAGCCCTTGCAGTTCGCCTGTCCGCCTCAAGACGGAGGGACTCGGTAACTCACCCTGAAGGCCGTACTGGTTGTGGCCAGGTTCCTGACGGGGGTAGTTGAACTGCTGAGGGGGCATGTTGGAGGCTGAGAACCATCAACGAACGGACAAGACAGGCGTCAGCACGAGCCGGGCTGCGGCGGGGAGAGCAGCCACGGAGCGAGCGAACGAGGACGCACGAGGACCGTACGAGGGCGCGCCATGGAACTGGCCAGGAGGAGGACCCTGAGGAGGACCGCCGTAGCCTGGAAGAAAGCGAAGGTAGAGGGTCAATCGACTGATCACAAGAGGAAGTGCGAGCTCGTGCGCGAGGGGAGGAGACCGAGCTGACCTCCACCGCCGTTGTAGCCTCCGCCACCGTTGTAGCCCTGCTGAGGAGGAGGAGGGCCGCCGAACTGAGGCTGGGGAGGTCCGTATTGGCTGGCAAAAAAGAACAGATATAGCGAGCGGCAACGTCAGCGACAACGGCGGTGCGGACGAGATGAAAGCCACCGGGCAAGGGCAGGCGGAGGGCTGACGACTGACTTGTTGTACTGCTGAGGAGGAGGAGGACCCTGCTGGTACTGCTGATGCTGGCCAGGGTAGCCTCCCCCGCCTCCTTGGTGGTGTCGTCCGGCTCCAGGGTAAGACATGATCAGACGAGAGCGTGCGTTGGCGTTGAGGAGCTCGTGAGCTCGAGACGCCCAACCCGCGGGACGATCGGCTTCGATCCAGCTGCGGCAACCTGGCCGCCCGTGGCAGTGACGTGCGACAGTGTCGTTGCGATAGGAGCGCTTCGAACGAGCGAAGATTATACTGAGAGCAACTCATGATGGACTAGGAGGCGCGGAGGTGAGCCGATGAGCGCATAGATCGCGTCAAGACTGCTACTCTGCCAGGTCTACCTCTCCTGACCCACCCTTCTGCTTGCCCTCCCCGACGACATGACCCTCTCCCTCGGGCTTGGTCTTCCTCCGCTTGCTGCCCTCGACCATCTCCCGCTTCTTCTGCGCCTGCTGTCGACCCAATCCCGACCCTCCGACTGTTCGCACGTCTGTTCGCTCGACTGGTCGACGCTTGACCTGCTTTCGCTCCTTCTTCGAAGGATTCTTGAGCCTGGAGCACGCGCGAAAGATGCAGAAGATGAAAAGTCAGTCTTCGAATCCTAGATACGGAGGAACAGCTGAGGCAGACTTACGCAAGCATCCACTCTGGTACATCGCAACCGGACTGCCGCATCACGTTCGCGATCATCTTGAGGTACGGCGCGTCCTCGTTCGTGAAGTAGGTGATCGCCTTTCCTGGGCGACCGGCTCGTCCGGTTCGACCTGGCGGAAAGGGAGACAGGCAAAAGGTCAGCTTTGTCGCCTCATCTGCGGGAGTAGGCGCAGGCTGGGAGGGACTGACCGATCCTGTGGACGTAGCTCTGCACGCTTGTCGGGAAGTCGTAGTTGACGACGAGGTCGACTCCTCGGAAATCCATGCCTCTGCTCATGAGCTCTGTGCAGATGAGCACCCAGACGGTCCCCTCCCTGAACTCCTTGACCACCCGCTCCCTCTCGGCCGGCGTCCGCTCAGAGTGGATGACGTCGACGTGGATGCCGTCGTAGACGAGCTCGTGGAACAGATCGTTTGCACGCGAGATCGACTGCACGAAGATGAGCGTTGGCGGGGTGAGCTGGCCAGAGGCGATGGCTGTCCGGAGCGCAAGCAGCTTTCCAGTCTCGGTTCCGGTGAACGAGAGCGTCTGAGAAATGAGCGTCGTGGCAGCGTCCCTGGTCAAGAAAAGATACACCTTTAGTCGGTACGCTGCCCAGGATGTGCAAATCACGTGAAGGACTGACTTGAGACCGACAACAACTCGGATGCCATCCCCTGCGCCGAGACCGCGGGCAATCTCCTCAAGCGACGAGGGCAACGTGGCGGTAAAGAGGTACCGCTTGAGGTCGGGAGATGAGCAGTGTGAGAGGACCTCGTCCACCACGGGCAGGAAGGTAGCATCAAGCAGTCGGTCGGCCTCGTCGAGGATGACATGCGTCGTCCTGCGAGAGGCGAGAGAAACAGTCAGCCAAAGAGAAGGTGTCCGAAGTAGACTGCTGCAACGAAGCGCGCAGAACAGTAGACGTACGTGGCAAGCGAGACAGGAGAAGGACCCTTGAGCGTCTGCGTGAGTCGCATCGGCGTCGCGATCAGGATGTCTGTGGAGTTTGACGGCGAGGTCAGCCTGCGAGATGTGCATGATTGACACGACTGGCTGAGACGTACCGACGCCCTCCTTCACGCTTCCCTCGTTGGCCTTGCTGAGCACGACGACCCTCCACTTCCTGCCGATCGTCAACTTTGCGCATTCGTTCTGGATCTGGAGGGCCAGCTCTCGCGTCGGCGCAAGTAGCAGCGCGCGTGGGCCTCCGGTCTTCTCTGGCAGCGCGGAGGCTGGCTGGCGCAGGAGCGTCAGAAGCGGCAACAGGTACGATAGTGTCTTTCCGGATCCGGTCGGCGCAAGGGCGACGAGATCTCGGCCCTACAGACGAGGCGGACAGAACGGCAAGGCGTCAGTCTCCTGCTTCCTGACGCTAACCGGTTGTCGGATGAGCGTTCTGACTTACTGCCACCATGACGGCTGCCGCTCCTCGTCCAACCTCGCTCATCTCTGTGATACCCATGGCGGCGAGATTTCGGACGATGTATGTTGGCGGTGTGTGAGCCTCGACAAACGCCTCGAGCGAGGCCAGGGGTTCCGGAGCGGCGCGTCCCGTCAGGTTGAGCCGGTTCGTCAAAGTCGGCAGCGTTCGGGGAGCGACTGTGAAATGCAACAAGTATGCAAGTCAGCGCCCGATTCAGCGTCCGTGAGGAGGACCAGCTCCCAGCTCAACATGACGGAGCAGACGGAACGGCCGAGCCAAGTCAACGTCCACGAGCTGGACGAAAGACGTCGAGCTCAACGAGATTGGTGAGGGACCAATTTCGGCGGCCACTCTCTACTCGCTGAGCAGTTGTACACCTTCTTCACCCGGTGGAGGGTCTATCGAACGGCCAATGGCCGATGTGTGCCTTGTGACGAGCTCAAGGCAGAGCTTCGGTCGTCTCCCAGAGTGGAGGACGGTGGACTGACCTGCTTGGGTTGGCCTGTCCTCTCTCTTCCTCTTTCCCTTGCCGTTCTCTGCTCCGTCTGCGTCCCTCTGTCCTGCTCCTACGTTGAAGAAGTCGAGGGCGGCGGGGAGGGGTGCGTCCAGCCTGCTGGTCGAGGCCGACGGCATGTCGTCCTCCTCGTCCTGGGCTGGCTTCTTCTGCTTGAACAGGGCCGACTTTTTGTGGAAGTTGGCTCCCTGGGTGAGAAGGCGGAAGGGGTCCATGGCGGCCATTACTCTCTGATCTGGTCTTGTTGGCGTTGGAGGCGTCTGTCAGCTCAAAGCTGAAGGGACGGTGAGCTCACCCACTTCTGATCCTCCGGCCTGCGCGCGGACGAGCGAGCGAACGCGGCCGGCTCCCTCCCTTGTCCTGCCCTCCAACGCACTCGGGCCCAATCTGCAAAGATGGCGTCAAACATGAGAGGTCTCCAGCAGGTAAGCGCACATGCCATCATCAGAGGTGTCTGGCCTTGCGAGCCTCGGAGGCCGGGACCGACTCTACGTCGATGGCCGAACAAGGGGGGCGAGCTTCGTCGACGCGATCGCATCTCCAGTCGAGCTGACCCGTCTCTTGCGTTCTGAACCTGATACGATACAGTACATCTCGGATCTGCGAGCGTGTAGGGTCAGGTGAGTGCAGTCTCGAGGTCGTACGGCCAAGCATGGCTGGATGGGCGAGCTCGACCGTTGCTGACGGCCCCTCGTCTTCCCTCCCCGGCGCGCCCCTCTCGCCTTGCTTCGTGTCGGATTCGATTCCGTGCAGGGAGCTCGAGGAGAAGAGGGTCAACAAGGAGCTCGCACACATCAGGGGAAAGTTCAAGGGTCAGTCCGCCTCTCTCCATCTGCCAACCACAGCTCGCGGCCTTCGACCGAACGAGGACGACCCGCCCGAGCTCGGACAGTTCCGCCGAGCTCGACAACTCCAGCTTGCCAGTGGTTGGAGCAGCGGAACCATCGGTCTGGCTTTATCGAGCGCTCAGGAACATGTCCCTACTGTGCCGCGCTGGAGGAGGCTCGACAGCCATCTTGGGTCACCCTGGACGTTCTGGAGCCGGAGCTGACCTCGTCCACCCATCTCCTCCGCTCGGTCTCGACCGCTTTCTCATACAGAGGGCAATCTGGACGGCTACCAAAAGAAGAAGTACCTCTCAAAGGTCGTCTTCACCTACATCCTCGGATACCAGGTCGACGTGGGACACATGGAGGCCGTCAATCTGATCTCGTCACCAAAGTACTCGGAGAAGCAGATCGTACGTTCAGACCCATAGCTCGGCTCATGATTGCGTATGGCTGATCCTTCGCTATGTCGAACCTCGCAGGGCTACCTCGCTCTCACTCTGCTGATGCACGAGAACTCTGACATGGTCCGGCTGGTCATCAACTCGATCCGAAAGGACCTCGACGACCACAACGAGGTCAACAACTGCCTCGCTCTCCACGCGATCGCAAACATCGGAGGAAAGGAGATGGCAGAGGCACTCGCAGCAGACGTTCACAGGCTGCTCATCTCCCCGTAAGCCCAGCTCGTCTGCCCGCTCGCCAGTCCTGGGGCCTGTCCGCTGACCTGCCTCTCTCCGCATGCCGCCCGCAGAGTCTCGCAGACGTTTGTCAAAAAGAAGGCTGCATTGACGCTCTTACGACTGTACCGGAAGCACCCGGAGGTGATCCCGTCTGGAGAGTGGGCCGAGAGGATCGTCTCCATCATGGACGACGAGGATCTCGGCGTCGCCCTCGCCGTCTCAAGTCTCGTCATGACACTCGCCCAAGACAACCTCGAGGCGTATCAGTCGTGCTACAAGCGAGCAGCAAACAGAATACACGATGTTAGTTCACGTTGCCGGCTCCACCTCATCCAGTGTTCCGCTAGCTGACCCACGTCCCTTGCCGCTCGCCTCCAGCTCGTACACAGCAACAACCACCCGTCCGAGTACATCTACTACCGCGTGCCGATTCCGTGGCTGCAAATCAAGCTGCTCCGTCTCCTGCAGTACTACCCTCCGACCGACGACCCGGCCGTTCAAAAGACGATCCACTCGTCCCTGCAGTCGATCATGGACAACTCGCGTGAGGCGCCCAAGAACGTGCAGCACAACAACACCCAGAACGCGATCCTGTTTGAGGCCATCAACCTCGCCATTCACATCGACCCCGAGTCGTCGGTCGTCAACTCTGCGGCCGTCCTGCTCGGACGGTTCATCCTCTCAAAGGAGACCAACGTCCGCTACCTCGGTCTCGACGCGATGGCCCATCTCGCCGCGTGCTCCGACTCGCTCGAGCCGATCAAGAAGCACCAGGGGACGATCATCCTCAGTCTGCGCGACCGAGACATCAGTGTGCGCCGGCGTGCGCTCGACCTGCTGTACTCGATGTGTGACACGTCAAACTCGAAGGAGATTGTCGCCGAGCTGCTCAAGTACCTTCAGATCGCAGACTATGGTCTTCGCGAGGAGATGGTCCTCAAGATTGCCATCCTGACCGAGAAGTTTGCGACAGAGTACGAGTGGTACGTCGACACGAGTGAGCCCCGATCTTACCTTGAATCCGTCTCGCGCTCAGTCTTCTGCCGGTGCTCAACGTCTCTCTTCCGTCCTGGCTTCTTTCCAGTCCTGCAGCTAATCAGCCTGGCTGGAGATCATGTCGCCGACGAGGTCTGGTACCGAGTCGTGCAGATTGTGACGAACACAGAGGACCTGCAACCATACGCTGCCAAGGTGGTGTTCAAGTACCTGCAGGCGCCGACAGCGCACGAGAAGCTCGTCAAGCCCGCCGCATACATCCTGGGAGAGTTTGGTCACCTGATCGCCAACGACGCCGGGTGCAGCCCGATCGAGCAGTTTCAGGCCCTCCACTCAAAGATCAACTTCTGCTCCGCCTCGACGAGGGCGCTGCTGCTCTCGACCTACGTCAAGTGGTGAGTCTTCTGACCGAGAACATTGCTCCCTCAGGCGTCATGCTCACTCGCCTCCTGCTTGTTCTCCCCAGGGCGAACCTGTTCCCGGAGATCAAGGACCAGCTGGTCGTCATCTTTGAGCGATACCGACACGTGCTCGACGCCGAGCTCCAGCAGCGGGCGTGCGAGTACCTGGCGATCGTCTCTCGTGACGACGACGACGAGCTGCTGCAGGCTGTGTTTGAGGAGATGCCGCCCTTCCCTGCGAGGGAGAGCGCGCTGTTGAACAGGCTGCACAAGAAGGGCAAGGACACCGAGGACAAGCGGACATGGGTGATTGGAGGCAAGGAGGAGAACAAGGAGAGAGAGGCAGCAAGGTTCAAGACGTTCCGAAAGGGATCCGTCTCGGCAGTCGGACAGACAAACGGCGGACCAGCCTCACCCGTCGCAGCCTCGTCACAAGCAGACCCTACACCGCCGCCGCCGCCACCACCTGAGCGATCGAGCACGCTTGTCGACACTGCGATGGGTGTCTCATCCTCCTCCGCCACCGAGGACATCATGGACTCGCTCGCCGGACTGGACCTGTCCAACCCAAGCTCACTCCAACACGAGCGCCTCCTGCCCGACTCGTCTTCCGCCCCCTCATCCGCCTTTTCTCCCGCCAACACCGCTTCCTATGCTCCCGCTGCTCCTACGCCGCTCACGCACGGCGCAAACATCGACAAGTGGTTTGACCGGCTTTCGTACACGTGCGAGGGAGTCCTGTACGAGGACGCACAGATCCAGATTGGAGTCAAGTCCGAGTTCCACGGTCACCTCGGACGGGTCCAGCTCTACTTTGGCAACAAGATCTCGGTCCCGTTCAACTCGTTCACCGTCGCCGTCGAATGCGGCAACCCGCAAGCACTCACCGCCACCCTCGCCACGAGCGCGAGCACGAGTACGGTCGCGCCGTTGACGCAGATCCAGCAGCAGATCCAGGTCGAGTGCAAGGACTTCTTCTCGGAACCTCCGGTCGTCAAGATCACCTACCTCGCAGGGTCGATGCAGACGCTCGTCCTCCGTCTGCCGGTCACGATCACAAAGTTCATTGAGCCCGTCAAGCTCGGGCAGGCAGACTTTTTTGAGCGCTGGAAGCTGATCGGAGGCGCGCCGAGAGAGAGCCAGTCCATCTAGTGAGTCAGCGACGGTCCTTTCGGAGGCGGCCGCGTGAGCCTGTCGGTGCTGACCATCCTCTTCCGCATCTCCTCAGTCCCATCAAGCTTGATGCGTCCGGGGCTCCGGATGTGGCCAAGAACAGCAAAGTCATCGCCGGCAACAAGCTCGGTCTCCTAGAAGGAGTGAGTCCGCCTGTTGTGGCCTCGACTGTGCAATCACTGACATCAACATCCTCTGCTTTCAGATCGACCCGAACCCGGTCAACGCTGTGGCTGCTGGAGTACTGCACATGTCGACGGGTGGCAAGGTTGGGTGCCTGCTTCGTCTCGAGCCGAACAAGGACGCGAAGCTCTGCCGGCTCACGATCCGGAGTACGAACGACGAGTACGTGTGCTCGCTCTCTCCTTGTCCATATGTTGGCTCAAAGCTGACGACGTATCTCAACTTTCTACAGAGTCTCGAAGGAGGTCCAGCGATTGATCGCGAAGCCCTTGCGAGCGGATGCGGCCTAGCCCAGTCCTTCCGCCCTCGAGTCATCTAGTTCCATATCTGCCTTTCTTTCTGCCCATCTTACGCAATACCCTCTCTCGCTTAACGATTCTCTGCCATGACGTTTGCACGACCTTCTGCCCTGCCGAAAGCTTGGCCTTCGCCCGGCGTGTCGGGTGAGTACCCCTGGCTGCGCATGATCTTCCCCCTCCCGGCACGTTGCTGGTCTCGGCAGTGCATCTCGCTTGTCGCCCGCAAACCACCACCATCCTCTCTCTCTCTCCACCACACGATGCCGATGTTCACCTCGAGTACCCACCTCGTTGTGCCGTCCCTGCCTGAGGCGAGCTCGCGCGTGTACACTGCCGGTGACGTTGTCCGAGGCAGCGTCGACCTCTCGCTCGAGGGCAAGGACGGAGAAGGTCCGACGATCCAGGAGCTGTCGGTTAGTGTGCGATGCCATCAGGTGTCGACGTATCTGATGGTGTATGGGAACGGGACCGTAGGTGAGTCTTGCATCGGACAGGGATGGAGAGGCTAGTCAGAGGAGATGATGAGTCGAGCTCAACACCGCCCTTTGCATCCGACGCGTCCGACCGCTCCGCTTTCAACCAGACCACAGAGTGGAGACCATCAGACTGGTGCGTCGACATATCATGATTCTAGTCCTAGTAGCCAACACAGCACCTGACTGTACTTGACCCGTCTACACCAGCTCGAGCAAGAGGTGATCCTGTTCTCGGCCTCGACGGCCGTCCCCTTCGCCGGCGGACCGTCCCAGCAGACGCTCCACTTCCCGTACGAGTTCACCCTCCCGGGAGTGGAGGCCAACTTGCCGAGCTCGTTCCAGGGTGGACAGAGAGGAAGAAGCATCGAGGGCGGAGAAGTGGGCAGGATCGCATGTGAGTCCCGCTAGTCTTCTCGCTTCGCGTTTGGCCGACGGCGCCGACTCGGGACGAGCTCATCTCGCTCACTGTGTCCTTTGTGCCGAGTAGGGTTCATCAAGGTCACCGGACGCAAGGACAAGACCTTCTCGATCAATGAGCGCTTTAGGCTGCCGTTCGTGTACTTGTGAGTCCAATGTCTGATGTGACCTTCCTTGTCGACGTTACCACGCGGCTGACTTCGAGCACGCGCAGGCGACCGTCCAACCTCGACCTCAACGCAATTCCACCGCCGCTTGTTCCCAAGCCGACGAGCGAGATGGACACTCTTTCGCCCTATCCGCCTCGTCAGCCAACCAGGCAAGACGGATGGTTCACGACCAGCGTCGAGAAAGACTACCGCGAACATCTCCTCGGCAAGAAATCGCGTGTCCGAGTCGAGGTAAGGTCCACTCGCCGTCCGACTCCCCTCCACCTTTCCTTCTGGCCGCTGAAACCTTCCTTCCTTGCGGTCGTGTTAGCTCTCCCTCCCTACCCTGCCCACCTACCCAACAACCTACCCAATCCCTTACCATCTCTCCCTTCTCCTCCTCTCGCCACCTTCTTCCTCGCCACCCTCCGACTTCACCCCTCCCACCCTGTCGGACCTACGTCTGTCGCTCGTCCGAAACATGTACACGAAAGCGAAGAAGTCACCTGGGCAGACGTATCATCAGCGCGGAGGGGAGCTTGTCAACCTGGCGATGGAGAAGCGGGTCTGGATCGGGGAGCCGGGGTGGAAGGAGGTTGGAGGAGAGAAAGAGAGGAGATGGGGGAGTGAGGTGGTGGTGGTTGGGGAGATGGTGGTGGATGCGGATGTGGGGGGATCGTTTGCGAAGGAGGAGAGTGTTAAGGGGATTTTGGGATGCGAGGTGAGTGGTGGAGCCGAGAAAGATGGTCAGGCAAGGCGGGTCACTGACAAACTTCGCTTCGGATGCGTTCTCGTCGCAGTTCCACATCAAGCTGAGGGTCTGTTCTTTATCTGTCGCGGTGGTTCTCATCTCGACTCCTCATCGTTCCTGACATCCCGGCTTCCCCCACAATTGTTGCGGTCGCTCGCAGTTCCCGCTCAAGGGCCTTCATAACGATCTCAAGGAGGACCCGTTCCTGCCGATCCACATCTCGTCGGGTCTGTCGTCCGCCTCATCCGCGCCCGATGTGTTCCCGCCGAGTTACTTTGAGGTCGGCGAGGGTGACGACGACGACGAGAAGAAGGACAAGAAGTAGACTTCGATGGTACTCTGACCACTCTTATGATAATCTCTTGCTTGAGATGAAATGTAGAGGAAAGAGGTGGCATGCATCGCAAGATGATCAAGCGTCCGCGGCGGGGGACTAAACGACTTCGAACTTGATCTTGTCCCACCTCTTGTTGCGCTGCGCGAGATCGAGCCTGTTATGGTCGAGATAGAGTTGGAGGCTGGCCTTAAACTTTGCGAGCTGGTCCTCGGTCCCGACGCGGACGATGATTCCTCCTAGACGGCTCGAGGGAGCAAACACGTCGTACATTGTCGACGAAAGATCGTCCGAGATGTCGCCGTAGATGTCGGTTTTGTCGTTCGCGCGGATGGACGAGATGTCGTACACGACAATGAGAGGAACGACGACGACTCCTGGTTCCAGCCGAGAGTGCAACATGGCGGACGCGCCGAGAAAGAACGTCGATGTCGACGAGTCGAAGACGAGCGTGCGGAGGCGATGCCACGGCGCTGTTCTCAGCTCTATGTTGTACACGGGCCGCGTGTACTTGTCTTCCGAAGCCATGACGTTGACGACCTCGGGATCGA
Source organism: Mrakia hoshinonis (assembly GCA_036245725.1). Classification (NCBI taxonomy): domain Eukaryota; kingdom Fungi; phylum Basidiomycota; class Tremellomycetes; order Cystofilobasidiales; family Mrakiaceae; genus Mrakia; species Mrakia hoshinonis. Next base: position 1,168,221 of record BTPH01000037.1, read on the forward strand.
AGAGAGGTAGGTACTGAGACCAGCGAGTGCCGGCGTGGTGCTCCGCTGAGAGGGCCAGGTTTAGACGACCGACGGGGATGTTGCTACCGTTCGCGCAGCGGTTGCAAGAGGAGCGGGCGAGGTGTGGTCTCTGATCGGTCGAGTCGGCCAGGGTGAACGACCGGACGTGACGAAAGGAGAGCAACGCCTCGACAGCGGAGGAGGTAAACTCGAGCTGGGCACGGGCGCAATCAGGTCAGCTCCGATCCCACGGTTTCATGGGAGAAAGACGGGAGAAGGGGCTTACACGACAGCAAAGCATCTTCTCCAGCATGTCGAACCCGTCGATGTGGATCTCGTCGTGGAGGATGGGGATCGAGAGCTCGAGGAACGCGAGCGACGCCTGCGAGGTCCTCCCGAGCGTCTGCTGGTCGCAGAAGCGGAGGACGTGGCCCTTGACCTCGAGAGGGAGAGGCGGAAGAGGCGAAGAAGCGATGGACATCTTGGAGTGTCTGCGACGGCGGCTTGTGATGCGGATGGCTTTGGTGGATCGGTGATGGCTCGAGGTGAAGGAGGGAGAGACGAGGTGAGCTCGAGCTGACGCTCTGACCACGATGTCTACTTCGACTTCGAAAGCGTGCGCTCGACGACTGGCTGAGGTCTTCGGCCTTTGGACGGGGATGGATGGCCCTGTCGAGTTTAGACCGTTGCCTGCAGTGAGGGAGAGGCTCAAAGAAGTCGTGAGTCCGAGACGTCTCGACCAGGGACATGTCGAGGAGCGTCGAGACTCCCGGCTGACATGCCCTCCCTCTCGCATCCTCAGAGAGCCATCGAGATGGGCTTCTCGACCGAGGACAAGATCAAATACTCGGTGAGCAGCGGCCTTCTGTGGTATCGCGTACGCCCAACGATCTGACCGTGGAACCGCTTTCGCTCTGTTTAGATCACGCTCGCTGCCCACTACATGCCATCCCTCTTCAAGATCATCCTCAGCAACCCCCTCTCGACCTTCTTCAAGGTCGACGATCTCATCCTGGCCTCCTGTCTCATCTATCTCAAGGGCATGACGCAGTGCCACATCGGTCTGCGCTTTGTGCGCGAGCAGTCGGCGACGGTCGACTCGCTCCTGCCAAACCTGCGGCAGATGATTTGGGACTGCTCGGACCAATTCGAGAGAGTGAGCTCGACTTGTCGTCCTCGAACTCTGCTGCGACGTGAGACTGACAGCAGCGTCTTCTCTTTGCGCTTGCTCTCGTGGCAGGACTTGTCCCAAGACACGATTGGCCTTTTGACGAACCTACTCGCCATGCACAACGCTCTCAGAGCTCACGGCCTCTCCTCGCGGGACAGCACTACGAAGGTCCTTCCGGACGCATCCGCCGAGCACGCGCGAGCGCAAGCGGAGGCCACGTTGACGCGTCGTTGGCACAGGAACAGCAACTACAGCTCGGTCGACCCAACGGAAACCGAGCAATACCTCGCAGAGCTGTCCGATTTTTCTCAGTCTCTTGCCCCAGGATGGGGAGAGAACTCGAGCACCTCAGAACGCCTTGACAAGGTGATCGCACAACTCGGGTACACTTCCTGGTGGGCCTGCGAGGCAAGGCGCCCCGGGTACGAGGTCGAGCAATCGGCCCGAGAGTGCGACGCGGGGTCGAGAGACGAGCTTAAGACTTGCGCAAGGGTCAGTGTTTCCTTGCGCCAATACAGAAAGACGACACCGAAAGACTGACTTTGTGTGCTTTGGAAAAATGTCAGTGTTTGGCGGTCCGATACTGTTCGGAAAGTAAGCCGGATGCGCGACGTGACGATCGTCCAGGGTCCTGCACTCGAGCTAACAATCTTGAACTGTTCGCGGATCATTTAGGACATCAGAAGCTGCACTGGAAGACACACAAGCCCTGGTGCATCGCCCCGACCTGGTAGCGTCGCGTCCGCCCCCTCTACGTCAGATCTAGTGTTCTTCCCCTTCCCCGCGACCAGTCTACGGTCAGCATGCTAATAACCTCGTCCATCCTTATCTCCAGTCTTCTTCCGCCGCTTGCCGCTCCGTCGTCGGCGCTCCACCGCCGTCACTCTCACGTACTCGACCTCCAACTCCTGCGGAACTTGTGGGCTGGGACGGATGATATGAACATGTTCGCCAATCGGGAGGAAGACGTCAAGGCGAGCAGCATCGTATCGCTTTCCTCATCCCCATTCCCGCCCTAGAACCCCCCACCGCCCATGCCCATCCCACTCGCCCTCCTGATCCCCGCCCCTGGCCCGTTACTCAAGATCCCCCCATCATCGCCCCTCATCATCCCTCCTCTCCCCTTCCCCTTCTTGCTCCTCACCAACTCCCTCTCTGCCCTCGCGATCGCCCTCAACGCGAAACCCGTGCATGTCCAGACTCCACCGATGACTCCGACGAGCCGGATGAGGAACTGGTAGAAGGTCGTGGTGCGTTCGCGGATGGTGAGGGCCAAAGAGTCGAGGTCGAACTTGAAGAAGATGCCGGGGACGCCGCGGCCGTGCTCGACGTGGCGGACGTAGTCGGTTACAGAGTCTGTGGACAGGGATCAGGAGATGGGTCAACGCGTGGGCGAGTGAAGAGGAAGCGCGGACAGGAGGACATACACTGATTTGTCTCGAGCTTGCGCCGGCTCGCGTCGATGTAGGTCGTCGGGACGACAGTGAGGAAGTACTGGAAGATCGAGAAGGCTGCGAGTCGGCAGGGTGAGGACGGGTCAGCGCGAGCCTCGTTCAGACTGAAAGCAGATGACGAGTGACTCACGCTGTTCGCTGATCTCCATGGACATGTCGAGCGGCTGGGCGATTTTGGGGTAGTAGGGTCCGAACGACCACTCGTGGATGATGTGCGACAGATTCATCAACTGGTGGTCGGTGTGTTCGCGACTCATGTAGCCTGCGGAAAGACGCGACGGAAGGCAGGTCAGCGAAGGCTGATGTTCAGACGGAGGCAACTAGACTGACCGTGACCGAGAGTCGTGATGTGCAAGTTGGCGGTGACCTTTTTGACCTCGACGCTCCCGTAGACCCTGCAAGCTGGTCCGTCGGGGATGGGCGTCCGCGTCTTTCGGAAGAGCGAGTTGGGTCGCTTGGTTGCTGCTGAACCGGACCCGAACAGAAGGGCAGACAGACCGGACGACCGTTTGGGCGTCTTGGCAATGACCTCCGAGGCCGAGTCGGCAAAGAGGTTCGTAGACGACTGGAACTCAGAGACGCGCGAGGTGTCAAAGTCGGTCTGCAAAGGCGAGCATGAGGAGAAAACAGAGTCAGGGTTCTGACATGCATGTGCTGCTGAAGACATGTGGTCTACTCACCCCGTCCTTCTTGAAGTCGTTGCTAAGGTAGACTCGGTCTCCGACCGCGTCGCGAAGGTCGATAGTGAGGACTGAGGACACCGGAGCGCAGAGCAGCGTTGAGCATGACCCAGGTTTGGACGAGCTGATCTCGAGATCACAGCACTCACAGTGACACGGCATTGCAACCGTCAGGTCGATGTTGAGCTGCACATCCCGGCCGATCCTGCAACGCATGTGAGAAGGGTCGAGGTCGGTCAGCTCTCGTCCGCGACGTGTCTGCGTCTGCGTCTGCGTCTACGACGCGGGTATGCTGCTTATAGCATGGTCATTGAGCCTGAGATAGCTGAGATGATGGACGCACCCCTGATCTACCGAGAACGAGTAATCTGCCTCTCCGTAGAGGTACTCTCCGAGGTCGTTGAGCACGAGCAGGAAGATGGCCCACGCGACAGCAGCCGTGATGAACCCGCCCCGGACAGATTTCTCCTGGTACGTGGGTTGAACCTGGCAGAGAGCGAGGGAATGTGACACATCCAGGACGGGAGAGCGTCGACAGGGAGGGCGGGAGGTGACGACAGCGCGAAGGAGATGAAGGAGAGGACGAAGGTGAGCTCGGATGCGAGGCCGGGAGAGCAGATGAGCTCGCACAGAGACAACAAACGCACCTTGGGGAAGGCCTGAAGCACAAAACGTGGGTGTTAGTAAGGTTTACAAGGATTCAAGGTCCCTGAGGATGGCACTTACGTCGAACGAGCGCAACGGAGCTACTTTGTCGAGCTCGTCGAGGATGCCCCCCGCCGGGGTCGTCCGGCTCGACCCATCTTCAAACGAGACAGGATGCGAGGACGAGGAAGGAAGGTCCATCCCTGCGTTCGATGTCGACCGGTACATCCGCGCAGAACAGTGGAGCGAGAGAGGCAAAAACGGGCTGGTGTGAGGGTTGAGAGGCTCCGGACGAGACCAGCTGCCAGCGAGAGGACGCGAGCTCTCTCCCTCCGGTCGTCTGGCTCCAGACACCCACGACCGAAATCCCGACCTCGACAGCAAGATGAAGGCAGCCTTGAGAGTGACATCGAGAGCCCCTCGGATACTCAGTATAGCGTTCAGATCGCGTTTGGCTTCTCGTCAGTCCAGCCTGAGCTCGTCACCTGTCTTCGGCGGGGGATCCGAGCTCACGCTTCCCTCCCTTCCTGCTTGCGTCGTCTGCTCCAGCCGCGTCCATCGCTCCCCACTCCTATCTCGCGCCCATCCCGAAACGGTCCTACATCATCTCTGAACCCAAGCCGCCCGTGAACCCATCTCCGAACAAGCCGCCTCGTCATGGCCAGCCGCTGTCGTCGACGCATCCTCACCTCGTCCAAAAGGGTGAACTCGCACCAGGACTCACCACGCTTGAGTTCGAGATCAGGCGCCGCAATCTGATGGAGAACATCCCAGAGGGCGGCGTAGTTGTGTGTCTGGGGTCAAAGATCCAGTACTCGAGTCAAAGTGAGTGCATATAGCGAGGGACGCCTGGGGATGCGGCCGAGCTGATTGGTGCCCCTGCCTCTTGTGCTCATCAGACATCTTGTGAGTATTCGACGGTGACCAACGGACGCGGTAGAACCTCAGCTCACACCTTGCGCTTCGATTTGCCTCTCAGCTACAAGTTCCGTCAAGGTACGTGATGGTCTCCTCGACCCCTGTCTGATTTCCATCCTGCAACTCAGTCACTGACCTCCCGTCTTCATACTTCTCTTCTCAGCGACCGACTTCATGTACTTGACAGGCTTCAATGAGGCTGAGTCAGCGTTGGTCCTCGGTCTGTCGCTCTCATCTCCTTTCTCGCGTGATGTCCGTCTGCATAGCTGATCCTGGCTGTTTGTTCGTCCTCCCTTGTCAAACAGTCAAGGACTCAAGCCAACGAGGTTATCGGATGACCCTCTTTGTTCCTACCCGGACCGCTTCGTCGGACCTGTGGGATGGCGGCAAGACTGGACAAGAAGGCGCTGTCGAGTTCTTCCAAGCAGACGATGTCAGTCCCGCCTCTCATTTTCCTTTGCTTCCGACACTCGTCTCCTCTGACACATGTACTGCCCTTGATCATGCAGGCCTTCCCTCTCGCCGAGCTCTCGGCCCACCTCTCCACCCTCGTCCCGGACGCACCGTCCATCTACATCGACCTCCCCTCCCCCTCACCAAAAGCCAAAAAGTCGTTCCTCTCGTCGCTCTTCCCGCCTTCACCAGCGTCCGAGATGGAGGCCGTCGTCGGCAAGATCCCTGTCGCCAAAATCAGCCCGCTTGCCCCGCTCGTCCAGCAGCTGAGAGCGTTCAAGAGCGAACTCGAGCAGAAGATCATGAAACGCGCCGGAGACATCACAGGGAAGGCGCATGCTGAGGTACGTCCAGTTTACCACCTCACTGATAATTCTCATCTTGTCGCTAACGAGACCC